>JAOSBN010106168.1:0-11038 GCA_027563595.1 Erythroxylum suave
TTTGTTTTAAAATGTGTGCCTGAAATTACAACAAAAATAACTCTCAATTAGTGCAATTTAAATATTAAATGGACAAGAGTTTAACAAATTATGTATCAAAAATTAATACAAAATGTCCATTAACAAGCAGCTGCAACCACTACGCAATAAGCATGGACAATCTTGAGAATATAATTTCAAGGTTTAACAAAGGTAATTACTATTAAACTTAAGTATTTTCAACGTGAGTTTGAAACTTCCTCCATGAAGGAAAACGAATCAGTTTAAGAATACTTGGTACATGTCTCACCTATCATAAGTTAGATGCGTTCTTATGGTGAAATAATTGCTGATGAAACGATTATTGCCAAGGTTTTAAGAAGTTTAACTCCTAAACTCGATCATCTAGTAGCAACGATTGAGGAATCTAAAGATCTTTCTATTTCTTCTTTTGATGAATTAATAGGTTCTTTGCAAGCACCTGAGGTCAAGATAAATAGGACAGTGACAAAAGAAGAAGAAAAGGCTTTTCAAACTAAAGGGGAAACATAATTCTCAAACTAGCGAGGAAGAGGAGGGTTCCAAGGAAGGCAACAAGGTCGTAACAGTTTTGTTAAGTGCTTTTATTGCAAGAAATATGGACACATAGAAAAGTTTTGTTAGTCAAAGCCTGAAGAAGCCACATATGTAGAAGAGGATGAGAAGCAAGAAGACTACTTATTCGTGGCAGACACAACCATTAGAAGGGCAGAGAATAAGGTCTAGTATTTTAATAGTGGATGCTCGCATCACATCACGGGAGATAAATCCAAGTTCAAATAATTGGATGAATCCATCAAATCACAAGTTAGTCTAAGTTATAATCAAAAGCTTCAAATTAAAGGACGTGGGACGGCCATAGTTGTGATAGGTAATCAATAGAAGCTTATTAAAGATGGGCATTATGCTTCTCGGTGGGCATATAACTTGATAAGTATAGGTCAGTTAATTGAATATGGTTATTCAGTGGTATTTGATGGACCAAATGTGTGATAAAGAACAGGAACTTAGGAAAAGTGTTTGCTCAAGTCGATATGTCTTCTTACAAAATGTTCCCTCTTGATTTCATTGGAAACATAGAAGTTATGTTGGCCAACAAAGAAATGGAGGATAGCGAGTTATGGCACTTGAGGTATGGTCATCTCAACCATAAAGGTCTGCAGTTGTTAAAAAAAAGACAAATGGTTAGTAGCCTTCCCTTTATTTTTGAACAAAAGAAGGTATATGAAGGGTGTGTACTTGGAAAACAAGCAAAGAAAGCATTTCCTATTGGAAAAGCCAAGTGAGCAAAAGAGGTCCTTGAGCTGGTACATGTTGATTTGTGTGGACCAATGAAGAGTGAATCTCTTGCGGGAAGTACGTATGTCTTGCTATTTACGGATGATTTTAGTCAGATGAGTTAGGTTTTTTCTGTATATAAAGTTAGAAACTTTTGATCATTTTAAGAAATTTAAAGCCATGGTAGAAAACCAAAGTGGGAAAATTTTAAAGGTACTCTATAGAAATCGAGGTGGTGAATTTGTATCGAAGGAGTTCATTACATTTTGCAATGAACAGGGCATCAAAAAGGAGCTCACCACCCCATATACTCAACAGGAAAATGATGTGGCTAAACGAAAGAATCATATGGTGGAGGAGATGACCTATCCAATGATGAAAGCCAAAGGTTTTCCTAACTCCTTCTGGGCAGAAGGCGTTGCTACGGCCATCTATATCTTTAATCTATCTCCCCAAAAAGCTGTCTAGAATCAAACTCCTTATGAAGCTTGGAATGACAATAAACCATCAGTGAGTCATTTACGCATTTTTGGTCATGTATACTATGCCTTTCAAACTACAGATAAGCATAAGTCAGAAGACAAGACAAAAAAATTAATTTTTGTGCGCTATAGTTCCAATTCTAAAGCATATTGTCTTTATGATCTAGTAAAGAATTGTATTATTGTTAGTAGAGATATGGTGTTTGATAAACAGGTAGTCTAGAAGTGGGAAAGCAAAGATGAGAATCAAAAGATGTCAATTGTAGACGTTGAAGTCGACAAAGAGGCAATAACTCTTATTAATTCACCAAACTCGACATCAGCAAGAACAAGTCCATTGTCAAGTACTACCTCTTCATCCGAAGAATCTCCTTCCAATGAGCTGACTCAGCTGCACAGAAATGCGCATTGTAGAATACCTTGACGTCGATTTGAAATTGATGGAGAGGCTACATTGCCATTAGTTCTATTTGCTAGAGATGCGATGAAAGATGAACTGGCTATCAAGTTGTCATTTTACACTTATTTGATATATAAATCTCTCTCATATGTTGAAATTATTATTTAAAATTTATGGATTTGGGTCTTAATTTTTTTCAGACGATTTCTAACCCTTGGGAGATGAGATTGAGTTAAAAAGAGGCAAAAGAAACTAAGAAATTCAAATTCCAAGTTGGCAGCAAATTCATGACTAGAGGTGGCCATGTATAAGGCTGAACGGAAAAATTTGCAAATATGCTTTCAAATTTAAATCTGATTTGTTTTAGATTCTCATAACCTTTAAAGATTAGATTGATAGAGATTCATAATCTGAACGTGTGGAAGATGTGATCTATAAGAAAGGATGGAAAAGGAAGGGATCGGGAGGCATTAAAAAGGGGATTTGCGTAACTGTTCATGCAACCACTTTAGGACTAGTGTTTTATGTTTTTCTGTAGTTTTTCCTCTTGCTTTTGACAGCCATAGTTAGTTTCAAATTTCTGTAGTATTTTTCTACATATTTTCGGATTTTCTAAAAAGACCTAGGATGGAGACAATGTGTTTTGTTATTTCTTCTATTTTCAATTCCATTATGAGTAGCTAAACTTCTTTTCTTGATTTAGGGAAACCATGTTATTATCTATTATGTGTAAGATGCTTCAGTAAAATTTATTTCGTTGATGAACATTGAGTGTCTTCCAATTTACTTTTTCTAATTGAATTGATTGATTTCTAGGTGTGCAACTAGGAATTGATTCGTTCAATAGCTAGATTAATGAAATATGACGTCCAGTTTTGTTAATCACAAATAGCGAGTAGGGTTACCTTCTTTACTTTAAAGTGGGAAATTCTAAGAAGACATTCAGCTAGACTAATTGCATGTCGTACAGATGTTATCTTGTTCAATTGATTTCATAACTCTTAATGCTATTAATCGATTGAACTTACGATCATATCTGGGTTATTGGTTGATAAGAATGTGTAGAATACATATTTCTATTCGTTTACACTTACAAGAAAACATCCCCCCAATGAATTTTTATTGATGAATTGAATTTTATTTCAAGGATCCATATTAGCGTGATAACATTGATGACCCGAAACCAAGGTTTGTTTATTAAATTTTCAGATCTAATTACTTTTGTCAATTTTTTATTTTTGTTATTTCTACTCTTTTAAATTTGCGAAAATTGAAACCCCCCCCTTTTCGCTACTTTATTTTAGATTTGAACTCGTAAACTCTTTACCATTAAAATGCCTCGTGGGAACGATACTCATTTTCCACTACTACATTAATTTATATTAACAAAAGTTGGTTTCTTTTTAATTTGGTTGCAAGCGATAGCAGTACCATATTTTGGCACCGTTGCCCAAGAATTTTTTACGGTTTATGTACGTTACGCATTCGAATCAATTTTAAGATTTGCAGTACAATCCTGAAATTGAAAAGACTGCCAAAAGGCTACGGAAACAGATAAAATAGCAGCGACAAGTGTAGAAAATGGAACAGATGGTAGTAAACCGTACACTTCACGAACTAGCCGCGCCCACAGACGCTCAATAACCCGTCTGCATTAATTTTTTGAATTTAGGTAATAACAATACTTTTGAATTAAAATATGAGCTGATTCATTTATTACATATTTTCAGGTGTCTACTAGGAGAAGATCTGTACAAACACTCGAAGGAATTTGACATGGTTTGTATAGGAATGAAGCTGACAAATGTCACAGAAGAGCAGATTAAGCTAAGAGCCTTCCCTTTTTCTCTCAAAGATGATGCTCAAGATTGGTTGTACTATTCAACCGAAGAGAATGTGAAAACATAGGCTAAAATGAAAAGCTTTTGTTCAATAAATATTTTCCAGCATCGAGAACAACCAATATTCGAAAGGAAATTTGCAGAATTCGACAACATATGGGAGAAACACTCTATGAGTAATGAGAAAGATTCAAGAAACTTTGCACCTGTTGTCCACACCACTAAATAACTGACCAGCTATTGATTCAATACTTCTATGAAGGTCTTTCGCTCACAAATAAAAGTATGATTGACACTGCAAGTGGTGGCGCCTTAGTTGACGGCTGCAAGGGAATTGATCACAAACATGGCTTCCAACACTCAACAATTCGGATACATACTGGGCTTGGATCAAAAGTCGTGAGTGAGGTGAACGTGGCCACGTGGGAGAAAAGATTGGATGACCTCACTTCTTTGGTTCGACAATTGGCGGTTATGAAGAAAGAAGAAGCAAAGGTATGTGAAATATGTTCAATGTTAGGAAATTCTACTGATGTATGTTCGGTTTTGCTAGATAAAAACGCAGAACATGTGAATGCTGTGGGAGGTTTTGTTGGACCAAATCAAACGGAGTACGACCCATTTTCCAACACCTATAATCTGGGGTGGCGCGATTACCTAAAGTTGCGTTATGGAAATCCTCAAGGGCAGCAAGCAACCATGAATTTCCAATAGTATAGACAACTGTATATGCCTCGGCAAAATCAAAATACAACATCCAATTATGAAGGTAAGTCTTCTTTAGAAGATATAGTGTAAACTTTGGCTACTAACACTTTGAAATTTCAGTGGAGTACTGAAGCAAGTATCCGAAATATTGAGAATCAACAATGGAACATCAAAATCAAATAAGCCAAATGGCAACTGCCATAAATCAATTGGAAGCGTGAACTTTTGGAAATTATGGAGATCAATCCTAAACAAAGTGCGAAGGCTATCACGGTGCAAAGTGATAAGGAATCGCAGGAACCACTTTTGAAAATTTCCAAAAGAGAGGTAGAAGAAGAACCAACACAAAAGGGGCTTGCCCAACCAAAAAAATCAAAATCAACTCTGCTGAATATGGTGGTTCTACTCCCTTTTCCGAGCTGATTTGCCAAACCAAAGAAGGAAGAGCAAGAGAAGGAAATATGGGAGACTAAAGTTCAGGTAAATATTCCTCTACTTAATGCGATTAAATAGATTCCACAATATACTAAATTCCTTGAGGAACTTTGCACTTCAAAACGAAAATTAAAATTTGATGAGAAAGTGCAATTGCGAGAGAATGTTTCAGCTATTTTGTAGAAGAAAAAGCTTCCACCTAAGTGCTAAGACCCAGGTATCCCATGTCAAATTGGTAATTTGAGAATTGAGAAAGCTATCTTAGATTTAGTTGCTTCCATAAATGTGATGCCTTATAATGTTTATAACTTTTTAAATGTGGGACCTCTCAAAGAAACTAATATAGTGATTCAATTAGCGAATCGTTCAAATGCTTATCCAAAAGTTGTGTTGGAGGACATTTTAGTTCAAGTGGGGGATATGCTTTTTCCAACTGATTTTTATATTTTGCAGAGGGAAAGTGATGATGTATCCTCTTCATCCCGATTTTATTTAGAAGACCATTCTTAAAAACTACTAGAACAAAATTTGATGTTCATGATGGATCATTAACCATGGAATTTGACAGTGAACTAATTAAATTCAATATATATAATTCTATGAAAATTCCATGATGAACAATTTGTTGTTTCTATAGATTTTATTGACACATGAGTGCAGGAAAATTCACTATTAAGTGGAAGAGATACACTTGAAACACTCTTGGAGAAGGGCGATGCCCTAAAAGACGAGTGTACATTAGAGTATGAAGGCGAAACGATGAAGTTCTACCCATCAGAAGTCTTGGATACCATATTGAGAAGGAGCTGACTTCAAGGAGCTTCAGGCTCCTCACGAAGATTGAGCATGCTACCTGTTAGACTCAAGCATCCATTAGATAATTGATGATGTACATATGCCAAGGTCAAGCTTATGACCTTAAATAAGTGCTTGATGGGAGGCACCCCATCCGTATCCCTTTCTTTTGTATATTTTTCTCTTTTATGCATATCTTTTGAGTGTTTGCTTTGAGTGTTTTATTTATTTTCTTTGGTTTGTTTTGTTTGTAGGCATTTGAAAAGGAAGCTGCAATCATTCATTTTGAGTTGCATATGGTGTCTTCAATCTAGGAGAGTACTTTTGTCCCCATCCCTCTTTTATGCTTTTATTGTTTTTGAACATTGAGGACAATGTTGGTCTAGGTGTGGGGGAAGGAATTGGATTATATATGAATTGGATTATATGTGTGCACCCTTGTTTTCGATTTTTGTGTGCAGTTCTTTTCAATTTTTGCGTGTTTGTTATACATGTTAAGCCATCAAGTTTTATCACATTAGTTTGAATGAGATTGAATGTATACATGAAATTAAATTGGGCTATGTGAGTCTAAGGTAAATCATGTGGATTGATTGCAATAACTGATCTTATAAACTTAGTCAAAATTTTGACATTTAAGTGACGAGGTAATTTTGGAATTAAGGTGAATTCTTGAATTAAACTTGTGACCGAATTTGAGCTTTAATGACATCATCTTTATGTCATTCTATTTCTTTGTATTTTGTGATGCTCATCTAATCATGATTGCCTTCAGAACTTGCACTGAACTAGATCGAATTTGTTTGATTACATGGATTATGGAAATGATTAAGGCCTTCTTTGTTTTTACACCCTTTAACTTAAAAATGACCTACCTAGTCATTTTCCCTTTGCAAACACTTTTAAGACTTTAACCTTGTTTTTCAATCAATCACCTTACATTGAAACCCAAAAACCCTATTAGCCTTACCCTATCACAAGTTGAATGAAGTACTTAGTAAGCATTTGATTTTGGCACTTTTGTATTGTATTTTGAGATTTTTTTTTAGGTACTTCTACTCATGTGTTTATTAATTATGTTGCTAGTAATTTCTCTTGTTTTTATTGCTCTCCCTTATTCTTAGCCGAGTAAAAAAATGGGAAAAAGAAATAAAGAAAGAAGAAAGAAAAAAGAAGAAAAGAAAAAGAAAAAGAATAAAGTATAGTAGCATTAGTTAGTAATAAGTAGTTATAGTCCTTTGTATTCATGTGTTTGCCTCAGAATTTGAGTGTGAGTATCCCTTTTACTTGGTACTTTGTGAATGCTTGTGATCAACCCTTTGCCATTTTTAACTTACCTTTGAACCTGGCCCCATTACAACCTATAATAAAGTCCTTATGATCTACGAAATCATGTAATTTGAGTGAATGATAAATGGTGAATTTGCAAGCCTATAGTAGTGCAATCTGTTAGAGGAAGATTTGAGAGAAACACTTTGACCTCAACCACTTAAGTGTAAGAGAGAAATCTGTGAGAAGAATTCACTTTAGTTTCATAATTGTCTTTTGAACAAAAGATGTCTTATTTTGACTGTGTTTATTTGTATCAGTGAAAAGTGACTATGATGTATGTGCAACCTAAGTCTTACAGGCCCAAGATAATGGATTGTATGCATCCAATCTTATAAAGGGTGAATTGATAGAGTGTAGTGGTTTGGCATATTTGCTCGAAGGCGAGAAAAGGTTTGATGTGGGGGAATTTTTTAAGTTGTCATTTTGCACTTATTTGATATATAAATCTCTCTCATATGTTGAAATTATTATTCAAAATTTACAGATTTGTGTCTTAATTGTTTTCAGATGATTTCCAACACTTTGGAGATGAAATTGAGTTAAAAAGATGCAAAAGAAACTAAGAAATCCGAAATTCCAATTGGCAGCAAATTCATGGCTAGACGTGGCCATGTACAAGGATGAAAGGAAAAAATCTGCAGATCTGCTTTCAAATTTAAATCTAATTTGTTTTAGATTCTCATAATCTTTTAAGATCAGATTGATAGAGATTCACAATCTGAACATGTGGAAGATGTGATCTGCGAGAGAGGATAGAAAAGGAAGGGATTGAGAGGCATTAAAAAGGGGATTTGCGTTACTGTTCATGTAGCCACTTTAGGAGTGGTGTTTTACATTTTTTTCTGCAGTTTTTCCTCTTCCTTTTGACAACCATAGTTAGTTTCAAATTTCTGTAGTATTTTTCTACATATTTTCGGATTTTCTAGAAAGACCTAGGATGGAGACAATGTGTTTTGTTATTTCTTTTATTTTCAATTCCATTAGGAGTAGCTAAACTTCTTTTCTTGATTTAAGGAAACCATGCTATTATCTACTATGTCTGAGATGTTTCAATAAAGTTTATTTCGTTGATGAACATTGAGTGTCTTCTGAATTACTTTTTCTAATTGAATTGATTGATTTCAAGGTGCACAACTAGGAATTGATTCGTTTAGTAGCTAGATTAATGAAATATGACGTCCAGTTTTGTTAATCACAAGTAACGATTAGGCTTACTTGATTTACGTTAGAGTGGGAAATTCTAAGAAGACATTCAGCTAGATTAATTACATGTCGTACATGTGTTATCTTGTTTATTGGTTTCTTAATTCTTAATGTTATCAATCGATTGAATTTATGATCGTATCTAGGTTATTGGTTGATAAGAATGTGTAGAATACATGTTTCTATTCATTTCCACTTACAAGAAAACATTCCCCAATGAATGTTTATCGATGAATTAAATTTTATATCAAGGATCCATATTAGCGTGATAACATTGGTGGCCTGAAACCAAAGTTTGTCTATTAAATTTTCAAATCTAAAATGCTTTTGTCAATTTCTGATTTTTGTTATTTCTACTCTTTTAAATTTGCAAAAATTGAAACCCCCCCTCTTTTCGTTACTTTATTTTAGTTTTGAACTCGTAAACTCTTTACCATTAAAATTCCTCATGGGAACGATACTCACTTTTCACTACTACATTAATTTGTATTAACAGAAGTTGGTTTCTTTTTAATTTGGATGCAGGTGACAGTAGTACCACTGGTGTCTATATAACGTAATCAAAAGTGGGAGTTAACTAATCTTACTAGAGGTAAAAATTGCATTGGTTTAAAGTGAATTTTTAAAACAAAGTTCTTAGCTGATGTCAGTATTCAAAAGTACAAAGCAAGGTTGGTAATAAAGGGATATGCCTAGCAATAAGGAATCGACTATAAGGAGTCATTCTCACCGGTAGCTTGCTTTGAAACATTTCGTGTAATTTTGACATTAGCAACTCAAATAGAATGGAAAGTTCATCAGTTTGATGTTAAATCAGCATTTTTGAATGGAGAACTACATAATGAAGCATATGTGAGTTAGCCCCTTGGATTCAAAGACTCAAGCAAACCATACAAAGTGTATCACCTAAAGAAGGCACTCTACGAGCTCAAACAGGCCCCTAAAGCATGGTGTAGCAAGATTGAGGAATTCCTTGGCAAAAATGACTTTAAAAGAAGTATGCATGAGCCAACTTTGTTTATCAAAAGGCAAGGTATTAAAAACTTTATGATCATAAGTCTATATGTTAACTACATAATTTATACTAGTTCATCCTCACAACTCATATATGAGCTTCAAAGTTTCATGAAGTCAATGTTCAAGATGACATATTTAGGAGAACTTCATTATTTCTTATTGTTAGAAGTTGTTCAAAGCAGAGAAGGAATTTATTTCACAGAGGAAATACATTGAAGAAACTTTAAAGAAGAATAACAGGTTGAATTGCAAGATAGCAATCATGCACATGAACATCAACGAGAAGCTGCAAGTTAAAGATGGTACAGGGATAGCTGATGGAAACCAGTACAGAAGTCTAATTAGACAACTCATTTATGTGACTCACATATGACCTAACATCAATTTTTTAGTGGGAATGTTGTCCAGATTTTTACATCACCCGAAGAAGCATCGCTTTGGTGCTACAAATAGGGTATTGTGATACTTACCAGGAGCAAAAGAAGTGGGAATTTAGTTTTGGAAAAGAATATCCTTTAGTCTCAAAGGTTATACTAACAGCGATTGGGAAAGAGTCGTTGATGATAGAAGGAGCACCTCTAGAAATTGTTTTGTACTTAGATCGACAGCAATCTTATGGAGTTCAAAGAAACAAAGCACAGTGGCTTTATCATCAATAGAAGCAGAATATGATGTTATAACAGCTGCAGCATGTCAGGTAGTAGGGCTAAAGAGAATTTTACAAGATTTAGGAAGATGAAGCTACATATTTGTTTTATGACAGTAAATTAGTGGTGATGTTAGCAAGAAATCTGATATATCACAGTAGAACAAAACACATAAAAGTTAAGCATCGTTTTGTCAGAGAACTACTTGCTAATGGTGAAATTAAGTTAGAGAATTGCACAACAGATCAGCAAGTTACAGATATTCTAACAAAGAACTTGCCTCAGAAGAGACATGAAGAGTGTTGTATTCAACTTAGACTCTCTAAGTTTGAATGAAAGGTGAGTGTCGGAAGTTGAGATTAATCCGAACTTGAAAGAGTTTTTTACAGCTTGTTTGTTTTATTGTTAATAAACTAGAGGATCAGTTGTGATTATCTATCTATTATCTTTCCTAATTCATAGCTAGTTTGGTGAGTGTCTGTAGCTTAGCTTCCCTTTTTTCCGCAAGTGTCAATTTCATGTAAAGCCTATTTAAAGGGCTTATATTTAGATGAAATAAAATAAACGAGTGATGGGTGTCGAAACCACCGAAAATAAAAAAACACGCTCTTCCTAACGAAAAAAATGAGAATACTGTAAATAAGGTGAGAAGGGCCGAACCCTAGAGACTAACCTTGCCCAAGGCTAACCAGAACTGAAACTGTAAACTGAAAGATAAAGTAAAAATTGGAGATTTTTAGTATTAACGATAAAAAAACGAAATCAAGACAGCAATAATAATTGAAATTCGAAATCAATGGAAAACAACCCAGTCAAAGGTAATTCGCGGTATGAAATTCATATGGATTGATCATCGACTCTAGGATAACTATTCAATTTAAC
>JAOSBN010106199.1:0-11037 GCA_027563595.1 Erythroxylum suave
ACAAGCAAACTATCACAAAAGCTTATCAAAAGAACATAAAACACAAATAATTAACATACACAAAATGCAAGTTATCATGCCATCTCTACAGATTATTTGAAGTGATGGTAAGAATAAGCAATAAAACAGCCAAGTTCAAGAGAAAATTATTCCAATCATGTTCAAACATTAGACAAACAAATAAATGTACAGTTCTAAAAGAGCTCATGAGCAAAATGCATCAACAAATCCAACCAGAGAGGTATTGCAGATATCAAAGCATCAAAATGCCTCAACGAATCCAACCAGAGAGGTATTGCAGATATTAAAGCATCAAAGGCACAGAGAGAATAATCAACAAATATGAAGAACTCATGAACAAAGACAGCTCCATCGTTTGTTGACTTAGAAGTTGGAACTCTGGACTAATGCAGAGAAGAAGAACAAGCATACATCCTTTCATCCGCAAATAAGAGGGAGGTTATAAGTAAATCAAACTATCAAACATACCAAAGAACTATGTGAATATCCGAGTGAAAAAGCTCAAGTTATGAGAAATATTATATGCCATTGCAGGTAGCAGAGGCTTCGCGATGGTTTCAATGCTAAAATACTCTTTGAAGAAACTGCATATATGAAGTAATAAACTAGTTAGTAAACTACAAAGTCCATTAAAGAAAAAGTAAAGGACAAAACACAACAAGAAGAATCTTCTTAGAGAAACTGAATAAGAAGAAGGAAAAAAAGATGCAATGGGAACTGAGACATTTTTCAAGATGCAAAGGGAACTGAAACATTTTTCAACAAGCAAAATAAACAACAAATGATCAAAATGTGAGAATGGCTGATGTATTACTCAATTATTCCATATGAACTATGTAGCACATAATTTGTAAAGTGCCATAGATGACAGAACTACAATTCAGCAAAATGTATTTGCAACTGTTTAATCAGCAAGGTCCTAAACTTCCAAACAGCTCTGTATAGAACCCTAGTAGCAAGTTAAGTAACGAGATATCAAACAAATTCAGGAAGCAAAAATGCAAAGTATACTCGTGTCTATCAAAATACTTCCCCTTTAAACCTCATACCAAGGAACTCATCGAACTACAACATCAGACATGAACCCGTCCTCATGTAGCAAACAACAAAAAACCAAGATCTTAAAATGTAAAGGGAATAACACTAAACACACTATATCTCATCAAATGCAGAAATGTGGATTCCAAATCTAAGATTTTTAATTTGGACTGATTTTTGTTAAGTGTTTTATTGCAAATGTCCGGAGTTTTTGATTTAGATCATATCTCTAAGAAACCCAGAACTTCTGTTCCACTTTTGACATTTTCCGAAAGTTCTCTGCACTCTATTACAAGCCACATACACAAGGATTGCAATGTAACAATCATCTCAAGTTTGAGTTGTCCTCTATATCACCTAGAACAATTCAACAACCATTTCAAATTAAAGAAAAACTTTTTGTATACGATCTACCATTTGACATGTTTAGCAAGAAAAAGACATCGGTCATTGATTTTCTTTCTTATCCTAAAACATATTTTGTCGATATTGTCTCCAGTTAATAGCTAAACCAACAAAAGCATGCATACAACAATGCCTGGAAGAACGAAACCTGAACATACACACAAAAGAAAAAGGTAGCAAGATCATTTTAGGGGATATCAACAAATCTGACTAACTTACCATAAATGTTCACCAACAAGAAAACAATCACAAATAACTAGAGAAGCAACTGCAATTTCAGTGCAGTTAAGTCAAAGATTAGTGTGCTCCTCCAAGAAAGAACACATCAGAATGTATATTTTTTCAACTCCTTATTTACCTCCGATCTAAGCATCAGTATGTAACTAACCTTGTTCCTACAACTTTCTAAAAATCAGGGCATGTAACATATAATTGTGAAAGTCAAACTTAGGATTTCCCCTGAAATGAGTCTATATAAAGGAAAATAAAAGTTAGCACTGCATGATGAATTGAAACAAGACACAACTCAGTTCCTGAAAAGGGAATATATGCATTAGAGTTGCAAGAGCATACCATGATGAATCCCAGTCGTAGATAGGTGTGGTCGGATTTGGTTACAGATCCACAAAACTGTTTGAGAAAAGATTGCTGAGAAAAGTAAATTAAAAATAGCACGTGATGTGATTTGTTTAAGACAAATATTACTGTTTACAAAATTAAGGGGAAGGATTTTTATGCGTCGAATCATTTTAGAAGTCATTGATATTTTGGAGGAAACATAAGCAAACTTGCAAATGATCATGCAGTCGAAGCCTTGTCAGTTTTAGTACCCAACATAAGTTAACTTGCAAATGATTGTAGGAAAACTTGTTGAATTATGTTTTTTATGCGGCCTGCTATATTAAAACTTGTGGAAGAATTAGCTGTGTCAATCAAAGTGAAGAGGAAAGGAAGGGTGAAGAATAAGCTGAAGGTGTAACGTGTAGAGTAGACTTTATTATGCACCCAGGATCGTCCGTGATGGATTAAAAATGAAGAAATGCGGAATACCTTATTTTGGTTCCATCAGAACTTTAAACGCTTTTTTGTACTGCCAAAATCCCCTGGTACCTATTTTGAGAATAATCACTGGCTCAAGATATAGGCCTTTCTTTAGTTTACTTAAGACACGAGTGCTCCTAAGGGGTCAGAGCTCTGAATGCTCGTGAAATTACTTAAGTTACTATAGGAGACCCCCTTTATATATATAAGCTTCCATATCAGGCTTCTCTATCACAAGGCCGATATGGTCCAGGTCCACATTGAAAGGGACCGATTTTTCACCCAGACTTTGACCCATTAATTTAGATCATTTATTGGGACACCTTATTACCTTTGTTTAGATCAAATTGCGTTACTTAACCGGTAATTTATTAAAAAAAATCGCAATTAATAACTGTCCATTAATGAGGAAAAAGACAAAATTGCCCTTAGAGGCAAAAATGTCTTACAATCTCCCCTTGGACAGGTATTAATTGTAGTTTGAATTTAGTTTAAAACAGTTTGAAAAATCCGGTTAAATCATGCTACTGTATTAGTCGACTAAGATTAAAATTTTAAAAACAAAACATTTGATCCAAGGTAACGAAAGTCCAACATTTTGTCTCGTAAGGCTTTCGATACTAGAAAGTATCAAATGCATGTGTCATGTATGACACAGATCCAATACAACCTAATACCTTATTAACATGAATGGGAAAATGGAGTGTGGCAGACTATGATGATACCTTCATGATCTAATATGTATCATCTTCGTCTGTAGGTCTCGATTTCTCCAGCTTCATGCTAAACTGCATTGCAAAACTGCATCAGAGAAATCCTGTTTTCTCTCACCAAATGCTAAATAGCATTAGAGAAAACCTTTATGGGATTTAAAACTTATATCCCCCTATGTCATGTGAAGCTTTAAGGATATATCCATATAAAACATGTATGTGTCTAATGACATAGTCTCAAGGTCAATCTTTATAAATGCCCAATGACCTTTAAAATGCTTAAGATTGACACAAATCTTAAGATTTGTATATATATATTATGACAATGTATGACAACATGTAGTACTGCAGATAAAATGTGATCATCATTAATTGATGAACCATCATACTGTCATATTACTTTATAATGTACAAATGTACATGGAGCAAACATAGCGATCTTTAACTAACAGTGTCTAAGGACTTCAAAACACCTATACTGTATATTTGTATTCCAATACAAGTGGGCAAAGTCCTATAGTTAAAGAATTGCCCCATAGGTCCTCAATCTTTAATTGCTCCAAATTTCAGTGTCACCTTTTCGTGTCAACCACTTTATGATCAAGAATTTGATCTCAAAATGTTAAGACCCTGTGATATGCAATGTTGTTATTAAACAACATAGAAACTTAATTATCACAACACATCTGTATAAGTCTAGCCACTGAATCAACCACAGACAACTCAGAAATCAAATTTCTGAGTTAAACTATCTGTGAAGCAGCCCACAGCATGTAATATGCAAACGTGGTTGAGGAAGTTATCCATGTCTATTTGATACACTTCCACAACATTGTACCATCTGCAATTTCAAACTGTAATTTAAAGTGAACTTTCAACCATTCGGAGACATAGCTAAACTTGAATCTAAATTCCCTATGAGGTTTAGTCCGTTGACTTTTCTATATGCCAATATATAATCCTTGATTTTCTTTAATATCTTAACACTCACTTAACTGAGTTTCAATGGTCTACATCTGAGTCAACCAGATACGGACCATACAGTCAAACCGTAAATGTAATGTCCTTCCTAGTATATAGTTGGGCATACATTAGGCTATCAATCATACTAGGATACGGAATATTCCTCATAACCTCTCTTTTACTTAATGTATGCGCTTTGTGAGAGGTATGATGAGTGTTAAGATCTGTCCTAGTGAATCCATATACCTACGACAAAAGATGCTACAACAAGATCCTTTATGTCAAAGTTCTTTACCGAACGTTGCTTAACTTAATACAATATGGTCAAGTAATTTGACGTGAGCAATATATCATCCTTATGGAATAATAGGACGATAACATTGCTCCCCCTAACCTGATGGTACAAGCATCTTCATACTTTATTTCTCATGAAGCTGAAAAAGGTCATAACCTCATCAACTGTAAGGCATTACTTTCGAGAGGTTTACTGTAAACCATATGTTGATTTGCATAACACACAAGCCATGTCAATTCCATCAGGGTCTTGAGATCCTTCAAGTTGTACCATATGGACCATTTTATAAAGGTCTTTATTCAGGAAAGTAGTTTTAACAACCATCTGATGTAACTCTTTATCATCATGCGCTACAGCTGCCTTAATCACTTAAAATGTATCCATCTAGGATACGAGAGAAAAGTAACACTAAAGGTTAATATTTCTCCCTGAGTGAGCCATCAGGCAATATGGCGAGTCCATAAATCGCTGAACCTTATCCTGAAATCCTTTAGGTCTTAAATTTTATTTATGATTAACAGGTTTGTTGTTCTATTACAAAATCAACTAACTCCCAAACCTTACTGTGCTTCATGGCTAACATCTCATCACTCATTGTAATCTACCATAATTCCGCATTAGGTTCAGAAACAACTTCTGTAAAAGTAACTGGATTCTTAATATGTCTAATATCACAGCCCTATTCACCTAATAAACTGTGATATGAGATAGGATAACAAGTTATCTCAATCTAGTGGGTCTTCGTAACTGAATTAGGTCTTGTACTCTCAAGAAACTCTGTGTAAACAGGTATGAGATCCTGTTCCTGTACAGATATGATACAAAGACCTAAATCCACCAAATTTAACTGTATGAGTGATGGATACATAATAACTGTAGTATCCTGCCTGTTATCATCCTAAGGGCCTACCATTCTCATAAACATCATATTCCAGATACTAAGCTGTTAGTGTTTCCACTATTCTGATCCCTCCTTTTCTACAGTAAAATCTGTAGGCTTTATAGTGGTCAGGATATTTTACCAAACAGCAATGGCCTGAATAAGCATTCAGTTTTCTTTATAAGGATTATACCACCTCAATAAGGCAGTCTCATACATAAATATATGTGAGACTGAGTTTTCACAGTTCTAGATAATCAGGTAGATTAGTCTTATTCTGCATTGACTTTTAAAGTCCTTTAAGGTGCTATTTTGCCTTTCGGCAACATACCATTTTGCTTAAGACTATATGGTATAGTGAATCAAGTCATTATTCCAACTAATTCTATATATCTAGCAAATAGACCTTTTCAAGTCTTGAAGCACAATGTTTGCGATGATATTCTCCTCCATGGTCAAGTCTGACTATCTTGATGAATTTTCCCAATTAGTTCTCAACCTTTAAACTTTGAACAAGGACCTATAACTGTAATGGGAATAATCATCACTAATGTCAGAGTGCTTTTAGAATTGCAAAATGCAATTGTATACGGTCTTCTGATATCCTTATGTATCAGACTCAACAAGTTAGAAGCGTGAGTTGACTTTAATATCCTTATCAGTCAACTTACCCCTACAATAGTCAACACATGTTTCCAGAGTAATATAATCTAGAATTGAGAGAATGTTTCCTTGATCAATCTCTCAACTCCAGCTCCGGAAATGTGACTCAAACTTTTAAGTCACACCATGTATGACTTCTCATTCATCAGGTTCTTCATTACTTGTTCAGTAAGATACGAAGAAGTATATACCTAATTCGGGGTAAGACACATTCTATACAAGCCATATGACAAGAAAGTTGTACCGTTATGTTTTGCATCAGACACAACTATAAAACAGAAGTGTTTAACACAAAACATCAACTTTCTTTGTCCAAAATTGATCCAAAGATCATATATATAAAATATGTCGTATAAAAACTTAAATGAACCTTATTACAAGATTCATCACATGCATCCCCTTAGATATTACTTCCACCTTTTCATTGCTGTTAACCATCAGTTCCTCCTTTTCTTTATTTGGCTTTGTCCTGGATATGAACTCATGCACTGTAGAAGCACCTTGATCAGATACTCTACTATATAGTCACTAAATACTTAATACAACTATTGCATTCAAATTCATAAATCGACAAGCCAAGGAGTCAACTGATAGTTCTAGTCTTTCCTTCTAGACCTTATACTGCTGGTCACTACATACCCTTTGGATCTTTATCAGCACTGGATTGACCAGCATCAGCATGTGGAGAAGATTCAGTCTCTCTACCTTCAATCTTAGCGTGTTTTATCCTTGCTTTCCATTTAATTGCTTCAAGGACTATGTGAGTAACAAATTTGAGTTTCTCCCCTTCAGCAACGTAATGAAAAATCAAAGTAAAGAAGTCACATTCCCCATCCTGCAATGATATGTCATCACCAGCTTCCTTAATTCTAAAGGGAATGTTTTCAGAGTCTAGTGAACTATAAAGACATTAGAAAGAGGAATGTGCAATTCTTCTATAAAGTTGGATGATTCTTGATATGTTCTCCTTACTCCCCCTTTTCTCGTATACCTTATAGAGAAGGATTCTTTAATCAAGACACTTGTCTCGATACTATATGAGACAGTGCACCTGTAGGAGACATTTCAAGAATTACTTTACTATATTTGTGTCCCAAAGTTCACTAAGCAGATGTTTAGGTGTGGATCTCTTAATGGTCATCAAACATACTCTGTCAGACCGGTCCTCGGCTTCACAGGCTGCTATATGAGCTTCCAAGCTCATAGATGTAAATAAAGATGACCTACGTATGCGTATGGCCATACCTACCTTAATTAATTCATCTTTATATTGAAACCAGTCAGAGTTTCAATAGTGACACTGGTTTTATTGACTGAAAAGGTGACTCTTTAGTAATTTTGATTAAATAAGCACAAATGTAGGACAACAGTGATACTGAAAGCCATTAAACAGTATCTTTCCTGAAAATCCAATCACACAGATTATGAAACACCTTTGGGTTGAATGCACAATATATGCAATTAAATC
This sequence comes from Erythroxylum suave, assembly GCA_027563595.1. Taxonomy (NCBI): domain Eukaryota; kingdom Viridiplantae; phylum Streptophyta; class Magnoliopsida; order Malpighiales; family Erythroxylaceae; genus Erythroxylum; species Erythroxylum suave. Next base: position 7,488 of record JAOSBN010106199.1, read on the forward strand.
TTCAGACATAAAGGCGATCAGAGTACAAACCATCAACTCTTATGACACTACCACCTTTGGGTGAATAGATCATTTAAGTAATGGCTTTCTTCCATCATATGCCTTTATGCTCATCTCAAAATGTTATGTAAGGCCAACACCTTTGGGCAGAACAACCAAACATAAAATCAGAGACATCCCCCGACATGCAAGCAAAAAAAAATCTAAAATACTGACTTGAAAGACCACTTTGGTGACTACATTCTTATCAGTATCCCAGAAAGTCCACTAACACAAGGGATACAACTTTATGTCATCCTCACATTCTTTATGGGCATGTGGTATGTGACAATGTAACTCCAACGAATGCAAAACCCGAATGCATAGTCTCATTGTCACACACCTGTGCTGAAGACATTCTTTGAATTATCGTGCATTACTGGATATCGAACCTATCACCTGAGACACAAGAGTCTCAAGTATCTCCTTTATGGGAAGTTCGTTGCACAAAAATTTACTAAATAATGGCTTAAGAATGTCTTTATTCCTTTTCCGATTAATGATTTTGCTTTCTTGAACACTGAATATGAGACCTAAGACACGATACCTTAAGGTGTCTCCCTCATCCCTCATGTGATGTCCGAAGCATGAAAATTTGCTCGAAATCGGATGTGGAACACCTTAATTCCTTTTCTAGAGTTAAACTTAATTTATTACTAATGTAATAAATCCAGAAAAATGAAAAAATCCACTTTATAAATTTCTCGGACCCTGAAACTAATCCAAAACACCCCGGGGCATCCTTACGAGAAATATAAAATTTTGTGTTTCGTTTAATCATGTCCATAAGGTTGACGTCAGCCGCGCCACGTCATGCGCGTGGCGATGGCGCGCATGTGCTGCACGTACGTAACCAAATGCGCGCTGTAGGCATCTGACGCATGCGCGCCACGAGCCACACACGCGCGGGCAGCGTTAGTACTACGCGGCGCCACTCAGCGGGACACAATTGGGCACACCCGCGTCTCCGTTTCTCCCTCGATATTGTAGCGAGGTTGGGCGCGTGCGTCTCCGTTGCATCCACACTTATTCAATTACTGGAGAAATTTTATGGGTTACAAATTGAAGACCCAAATCGTCATTTAAAGGAATTTCACATGATCTGTACTGGGTTTAAACCATGAGGAGTTACAGAAAATCAGATCAAGCTTCGTGCGTTTCCGTTTTCTCTTGAGGGTGCTGCGAAAGAATGGTTATTTTATCTACCTCCTGGTTCAGTTAATACGTGGGTTGAAATGGCAAGATTATTTTTAGAGAGATTTTTCCCTGCATCTAGAGCTACGAATTTGAGGAGGGAAATTTGTAGTGTGAAGCAGCATGATTCTGAATCTTTGTATGAGTATTGGGAAAGATTTAAGAAGATGTGTGCGAGTTGCCCACAACATGGTATTATTGAACAACTCCTTATTCAGTATTTTTATGAGGGGCTGATAAAAGATGAGAGAAGAGTCATTGATGTTGCGAGTGGAGGAGCATTAGTGAACAAAACCCCTCAAGCTGCGCGAGAGTTAATATCAACCATGGCTGCAAATTCGCAGCAGTTTAGCACGCACACCAATACTACCACGCGAGGAATACATAAGGTAAGGTTTTCTAGTCTTGAATCTAAACTAGAAAGACTAACTGATTTGTTGGAAAAGCAAATTATTGGTAATGCTAGCATTGTGCAACACATCCATAAACCTCCTTCAACATGTGGATTTTTTTTTCTCAAAAGCACCCAACTGATGCATTCCCCACCTTGCAAGAGGATGAAACGGAAAATTTCATGGGTAATTATGGCAATTACAATAAAAAATATGATCCTTTTTCGAACACATATAATTCGGGTTGGCGTGATCACCCTAATCTGAGGTATGGGAATGAAAATAACCAGCAAGGGCAGTACAATCTACCTCGACAGTACCAAAACAATCAAGGCAAGGTAATGATGATGATTTAAAGATGTTGCTAACAAAATTTATTGAGAAAAGTGACAGCAGGTTTGGAGCTATTGAGACACACATAGATCAACTAGCCTTCGCGATGACAAGGATGGAAAATCAGGGTAGGTTACCCTCCCAACCAGAGGTAAACCCAGGGCATAATGCCAGTGCTATCACACTTCGAAGTGGAAAGGAATTGGAGGCACTAAACCTTAAACAGGCGATATGACATAATCATGTCGTATCGATAGAAACAGAAAAGACAGTCCCAAACATCGAGATCGTGCGGCCTAACCCTAAGAAACCACCTTTCCCTTATAGATTGGCAAAGAAGAAGGCCACCAATGATATGGAGGTGTTTGAGACTTTGAAGAAGGTTGAAATCAATATTTCCTTGTTGACTGCAATCAAACATGTAACCAAGTATTGTAAATTTTTGAAAGAGTTATGCACGGGAATGAATAAGGTGCTTGATAACGAGAGGGTGTTCATGAGAGAATCAGTCTCGGCAGTGTTACAAGGTAAGCTACCCATTAAGGAGCATGACCCAGGTATGTTTGCTATCTCATGCAAAATATAGACATTGAGCAAGCTATATGCGATTTAGGGGCTTCAATTAATTTAATGCCGTTATCTATTTACACTTCTTTGAATGTGGGTCATTTGAAACATAATGGGGTTGTCTTAACCTTAGCAGATAGATCAAGTGTCTTTCCAGAAGGGGTATTAGAGGACGTCCTGGTTCAGGTTGATGGATAAGTATTTCCGGCTGATGTTTATGTGATGAATATGGATGATAGGAAAACTAGAAATTCTGGCATGATTTTACTAGGGCGTTCGTTTTTGAAAACATCTAGAACAAAAATAGATGTGCATGCTGGAACTATGACAATGGAATTCAATAGTGCTGTGATTAAATTTGATATCAATAAAGCAATAAAGCACCGAAGTGATTATGCATATGCTTTTGCAATTAATAGTGTTGACCCCTTGTTGATAAATTTTTGGAGTTTTACAGTTGTGATGCCTTGCAGGTCGCCTTGACTGAAGACTTGACTACTCCAAATTAGCAAACTGGGATGAAAATTGGGTGTTACTAGATTGTTTGTTTCAAGCAGTGACTGATCTGAATGGAAATTGGATGCAGATGGAAGAAAGCAAGCTGTGCAGTTCACTGGAGCCGATACGACATGATCATGTGATATCTGCCAGAAATCGAATTTTGCCATGTGTAGTGAAGCCACCAAATCTGGAGCTTAAGCCACAGACTTCTCACCTCAAATATGCATTTTTGGGTGCTGGAGACACATTTCCAGTAATTATTTCAAATGTGTTGAGTAAGGTAGAGGAAGAAAGTTTGATCCGGGTACTTCGAGATCACAAGGAAGCTATGGGATGGACTATTACCGACATCAAAGGTATAAGTCCGACGATCTGCATGCACTGGATACTTCTTTAGGATGATTACAAACCAAGTAGATAGCCACAACATTGGTTAAATTCTCCAATGATGGAAATCGTGAAGAAAGAGATCCTTAAGTTACTTGATGCAGATATGATATATGCTATTTTGGATAGCAAATGGG
>JAOSBN010106210.1:0-11037 GCA_027563595.1 Erythroxylum suave
ACCAATCAATCCATAAAACATAAATCAATCTCCAAAATAGGCTACTTCCTGAACCCTAAATGAGGTTTAGTTCTCGAACATGATGAAAGAATCCAAATGAATAAAGACAATCAACATCTAAGAAAATGGTAGAGAGAGAATCTTGAGAGAACACAAAACAAGCTTATTTCCAATGCTTGATTCAATCCTCTTTTTTCCTCTTCTTTGCCTCCTTTAGGTGCCTCCTTATTGTAAATTTTTCCATCTTTCGGAATGAATTTATCCAGTGAATGTTCGTTAGGTGGAATTTCTTGAGACCATTCCCAGCTCATGTCCGTTTAGAGGGATATGATGTCTGTTGGATAGACATACACTATGCATCTACAGAAATGCGCAATTTTGACCCTCTGGACAAAATCTCTCCTCAAAGTCTGCACTGAAGTTGTAGAAATCAGAGTTCTCTTCAAAAGTGTACTTGAATGATCTTAATCCAACATCCATAGTGAAAGTTAAGCCTTTTTCTCCAAAATCTATTCACTTGCACCTATTAAGCAATAAAGTTGAAATGTGTGAGAATTAACCAATTAACGCTCAAAATTCATATAGAGATAAGCCAAATTAGTTTTAGTTCATCCCAAATCATATATAAATAATTTGACTTATCAAACTCCCCCACACTTAAACTATTGCTTGTCCCTAAGCAAAAACAAAAGAAAATTAACTATTAAATCTACAAACAAGGTATTGATTCCACTTTCGTAGGTGTACGGTGGCATTTCCATAAGCTTTAAACCACAATGCATCCACAATGGAGGAGTTACAATCTCTTGAGGGTTTACTTAAAATGAATGATACCCACACACATTATTTCCATCATTCTACACCTAATCATCATCATAGCTCAATCCAATAAGTTAAAAGCATTATAGGAAAGAATTGAAATATAGACATAAGGCCACATAATACTTCATAAATTAAATCAAAAACTAAGCAATAATAAGACATCATAATGCTTCAATTATTCAAATTCACATGCTATAAATGAAGTCTCTCATAAAGCATTCACTTGCACACACAAGTGTTTAAGGGTGACTCTCAATCATCTTCTAATGCATGTCTCTTACCAAAAACTTGCATGTTATCTACTTCTCTACTACTCCCATCTGTGACATATCCATGAATTAAAAAGTTCTTTATTCCTTTGGTTGTAATGGGGCCAAGGGATAAAGTAAGCTAAGAAAGAAAGGATAGGAATTCAAACATCTAATAATTAGTAGATCAAAACTACAAATATTACAATCATCATTGACAAATTTTACTACAAAATTGCCCAATAACCATAATACTTAGGAACTCCACTAACTTTATCATCAGAATTTTCATCATCCTTTCACCTTGGAATCTAAAGAGAACATGCCCAACTTTTCAAAAACACCATTTAGATGCCATTTTTTCTTTTTTTTTTCTTTTTTACTTTTTTTTTATTTTTTAGCATGCTCCTTCAACTTCTATAGAAAACACCCCCCACACTTCTTTCTTTGTATACCTATCAATAAAAATATTGAATGCACAATGTTTATAGCTCTACTAACCATCGAACAAGATTAAATTTGTTTTTCTTGGTTCAAGGTTCTTTAGAATAGGTTCATAAAGAAAAAGGCTCAAATACAATCAATAGGCACAAATGGTTCACTAAGGGATTGATATATAAAAAAAAGGTTAGCTATTTGGCTCAAGCTCAATCTTAGTGCCCTTTGTCACTTTTGTGAACATACTATAGCATGATTATATAGCTTCGAAAAGATGCAATGCAAGTTCTAGAAGTAACCATACATAGAAGATAAAATTATATCACTCACAAGAAAAATAAGATTGGGTGTAATCCTTTAGGCTCAAAATAACTGACTCAGTGATGTCTACTCATTCAATAGCATGCTTATTTAATCAATTTAACATTATAACATCCAATTGTGACAAGGTATCTAATTAATATAATCAGATTATGCATCTTATTTAAGATCAACCTTACCCATAATACAATTACCTCATTAAATTGAATTATAATGACAATTAGAATGTGAAACATGTATAAGTATACAAACATGCATGATGAAAATATGCAAAATCAATTAATGTAAAACTACACAAAACAAAGGTTAATTTTTTTAATGGAAATTGTAAGATAATTCAATGTAAAATAATGTATGCAAAACCATCAAGTTATCCCCCCCTCCCCCACCACACACAGACACACAGACAGAATAAATATTGTCTTTAATCTTGGGTAAGATAAAAAGAAAATAACGCAAAGAACGTAATAAGGATTAAGGGTAAGGAAACCGCCTTAATACAAACCCTCCACCCTGTCATAGCCTTAGAGGAAATTAACTCATTATGATCATTACAGATGACGGTCATGCCACCTTTCTAAGGTAACACCTGCACAAGAGTTATCCAAGAGCTATCAGAAATACGATAGATAATTCTTGCATCAAGTAATTTAAGTACCACAAATTGTACAACTTCCTTCATGTTTGGATTGAGCCTCCTCTAATTTTCCACACTAGGTTTGTGGTTTTCCTCCATTAAAATCTTGTGAACATAAATAGAAGGGCTAATTCCCTTTATGTTAGCAATATCCCATGCAGTAGCCGATTTATGTTCACGTAACACCCTTAATGATTTCTTTTCTTAAGAGGAATTCAAAGAAGAAGAAATAATAATCGGATATATATTTAATTCTCCCAAAAACGTATACCTCAAATGAATTGGAAGCTGTTTCAATTTAAGTTTCGGTGGGCTTAATATGGAAGGTAACAATTTAGGTTTAGGAGGGCAAATTCTTCAATTTGAGGTCTATACCTAAATCTATTACCTTGCAATCTATATGCATAGTCCATTAACTCATCATCCAATTCATTATCATCTATTCCTAAAGCTAGGCATGTCTCTAAAGTATCATCATACATTAATTTAGGAATAGATTCAAATGTAAGAGAATCAATTACATCTATCCTATAGGTGACTTCATCGAAAGACAGTCCTTTTAAAACTTTGAAAATGTTAAACACCTCTTCCTCATCACTAACTTTCAAGGTCAACTTACCTTCTGGGATATCAATCAATGCTCCACCAGTGGCTAAGAATGGTCTTCCTAAAATTATAGGAACTTTCATATCGAAACCCATCTCAAGCATACCAAAGTTGGTTAGAATTATAAGCTTAACAATTTTTACCAGTAGGTCCTCAACTCTACCAATAGGGTATCGAATTGATCTATCAGCAAGTTGCAATTAAATTGTAGTTAGTTTGAGTTCACCAATTCCAAGTCTGTTATAGGGAGACAAAGGAATAAGATTAATACTTACATCTAGGTCACATAAACATTAAAAAACATTAAAAGCACCAAAGTGATAAGGAATAGTAAAACTACCTGGATCCTTTAACTTAGGGGTAGTTTATTTTGTAAAATAGAACTACACTCCTCAGTTAAGGCTACTGTCATACAATTATCTAGCTTCTTTTTATTAGAAATGATTTCATTCAAGAACATGGTGTAAGCAGGCATCTCAGTAAGTGTTTTAGCAAAAGGGATGTTGATTTAGATCTTCTTGAAAAGGTTAAGGAATTTTTGAAATTTGGAATCATCATGCTTCTTCTGTACCCTTTGAGGGTATAATATGGGTTGCACAAAGGAAAATTTTGAAATTAGCGAAAACTCTTGCTTTAGTTCGGTCCTTTAGGCTCTTTTTCTTCATCCAAATTCACAATTTCAGCATCCTTGGTTTCATTTATCTTAGCTTCCTTCTCTTTAGGAATCACACCTTCTACCACCTTACCATTCCTTAAATGAATTGCCATATAATCCTATTTTGGATTCAATTAGGTATTTCTAGGTAGCTTTCCCTTACCTCTTTCACTTAATCCTTTTGCCACTTGACTGGTTTACACCTCTAAATTTCTGATGGCCGCTTGGTTGGATTGGATGTTTTGCTCCATTTTATTTATGGCTTGAGAGCTAGCTTGAGCACTTTGATCCATCTTGCTCATAAGTTGAGCAAACATATCTTCAAGCCTATCTACTTTTTTTTTCCAAAGGGGAAGGGAATTATTGTTGTACAGAAGATGAAGAAGGTGAATACTGCTATTTTGGTGGTGCTTAAAACCTAGGTGGTCACATTAGTTTTGTAGCCCCTTGATTTTTCCATAAAAAATTTAGATAAAACTTCCAACCTTCATTGTAGGTGCTTGAGAAAGGATCAAATCTTTGACCTTATCTACCATTGTTTACATAGTTCACCTCTTCCTCTTACATTGTTGCCTCAATATTCATATAACCAACTACTGTATGCCCAAATCTAGCGCAAAGAGTGCAACGATCCCTACCAAACTTATTATCGTTCATCAACATATTTAACTTCTTATTTATCTCAGCAACTTGGTAAGCCATATCAGATCTAGATCCCACTTCGTTAAGAGTAGTAGCTTTGCTCCTAGTCACCTTACAATGTGAATTCTTCACAACTTTTTAAAAAATATTCCATAACTTTTAGGAACTCAGGTTACTAATATTCCCACTAGCATTTAAATCCACCAATGTCTGATTTTGATTAGTGAGACTATATTAGAAAAACTGAGTCAACGAGTATGTATCATAACTATGATGAGGACATTAGTTAAGAAGATCATTAAATAGCTCCCATGCTTTATAAAAATTTTCTCCTTCTTTATGTGAAAACTAATATATCAACTTCCTTAGAGAGTTTTATGGGCTGGGTACCACTTCATCGTGAAACTCTCCATTACTTTGTCCCAATTATCAATGGAATCTACCTCCAATCTTAACAACCAATTTTTTTCTAATCCCTTTATGCAATAGAGAAAACACCTTAGCCTTAAGTCATCCTTAGACAATCCATACAACGGAAGAGTCTAAACTGTAGTGTAGAAATCTCTCCTGAAGGCTAGAGCATCGTCACTTGGCATTCCATTAAATTGTGGCAACATAGATAGGTGAATCTGCTTCAGCTCATAATTCCTTGTTACTTCACTCAATCCAATGCAAGAAGGGTTGCCAAAAATAAATGGCATCTGATAATCTATAATTCTCCTTACCGCTGGATTAACAACCATTGGTTCAGCCTAATTTCCTTCTTGAATTGATTGTTCCCCATATCTTGTTCCCCATGTAGGATGGATTTTGATTATTATTTTCTATCTCTCTTCTTCTTTGGGATTGTTCCTTCTACAAGGTGGTCAATGTCAGGATTTAATTTAAGTAACTGATCGTCGTTCAAATTTCTTAAATGCTTTAAGTTCATGCAGCTCCTAAAATAAAACAAAGAGAAAAGGGTTTAAAAGTAATTAATGGAAGAAAAACTGAGGTAATAAAAATCTAGAATTAATCATAGAAAATATAAATTAGTCCCTGACAATGGTGCCAAAACTTGGTCAATAAAATCTGCAAGCGCACATAATCATTCCTAGTACCCAAAAATCAAGCATTCCAAGGTCATATCCCATAAGGACTAAAATACTCATTACCTAATTAATCCTAATTACTTAAACCAAAACAACAAGAAATTTAAAAGATGATTAGACTAGAGCAAACAATAAATTATAAAGACTGTAAACAAACAAACAAGGTGAATATGATGATTGAGACTTAGGGTTTTGGGGTTCACCAATTTAAGAGATTGATCGATAAATTATGGAATTGATTGAATGACAAGTTGCAATAACAATTGCACAAATTCACTTATATTCTCTCTTAAGACATATAAGAATATCTAACTAGTTGATTACTATCTCTCAATGCGAATCTTAACTAGTCAAATTCATTACGAACAAGCATTCATAAGTTATCACACTAGTTCAGGATATCTCTATCTCTAAATCTAATATGTTTATCTTTCTAGTGCACAAATCATACTTCACCTCTCATTCCATCATATGATTCCTAAGGTTGCATCGATGATGATCAAGCATAGAAACAACAATGAAGCTCAATAAAGATAAATATAACCTAAGAACTTTCATTCAACACCTATCAATTCATAAAAATATAAATCAATCCCTAACATAGGCTACATCCCTAACCCTAAATGAGGTTTAGTTCCAAAACATGATGAAAGAATCCAAACAAATAAAGATAATCAACATCTAAGAAAAGAGTAGAGAGAGAAGCTTGAGAGATCACAAGACAAGCTTGCTTCCAATGCTTGATTCAATCCTCCTTTTTCCTCTTCTTTGTCTCTTGTAGGTGCCTCCTTATTATGCAGCCTCATTTTCAATGCCAAAACCCTCCTTTTGGTCTAAAAAATGAGTATTTATAATGTCTTGGGCTCAAAGAAACCTAGTTTTTTCCAAACAGGGAAATAAGTATTGTAACAGCGCCGACAAAGTTCGTTAGGAAGACATCATATCCACTAAACGGATGTTTTTTGTCTTCCAGATTGAATTTGGCTAGTAAATGTCCATTAGATAGACTTCATGTCCACTGAGCGGATTTTCTGGGGGCGATTGGAGGGATATGATGTCTGCTAGGCAGACATACACTGTGCATCTGCATAAATGTGCAATTTTGACCCAGTCCTCTTTGAAGGTGTACTTGAATGACCTTAATTTGACATCTACAGTAAAAGTTATGCCTCTTTTTTCGAAATCTATCCATTTGCACCTATTAAGCAATAAAGTTGAAATATGTAAGAATTAACCAATTAAAGCTCAAAATTCATATAGGGATAAGTCAAATTAGTTCTAATTCATCCTAAAATCATATATAAATTATTTGACTTATCAATGTACTTTTTAACAGGTTCTTGGGGACTTGGTTGAAAGCATTTTTGGGGCAATGTTAATTGATACAAACCTTAAACTTGATCTAGTATGGAAAATATTCCAGCCCTTACTAACTCCATTAGTGACCCTTGAAAGTCTTGAATTACCTCCAGTGTGTCAACTGCGTATATTATGTGACCATATAGGTTATTTCATTGGAGAAACTTATATTATCAAAAGGGAAATGATGAATGCTCAACTTATTTTGCAACTCAGTGACGAGAGGGATATGATCGGAACAAAAAAGATGCAAGAGGGAAAGCAGCTTCATATTTGTTGAATGAGCTTGAGGTTTGTTTCTACTATTAAAATTGTGCTCCTACCAAATTACTTTTAATCTGCTTTGTCCAACTGAGTCTTATCTATATAGATAATATGTATTAAAAAAGCTTTAATAACCTATCTTGTTTGTTGTGACTGTTTGAAATTATATCATTAGACTTTATATAAATTATATTTTCCTTTAGATAGTTTCAAAATACATAATGATGTTCTTGATAGTAAAACTTTAAACAGGAAGATATCAAATAGCAATGATAATAATTTTCTGAGAGTTTTGAAAATTTTATGGGGAATTGCTTATATATCATTTTTAGGACTTTCTTTGGAAAACATTTATTATATTATTTTAAAAGTAGTTCCTGATAAGCTATATTGTATCAATTTCTAACTATGAAGAAAAAAATTCCTTTCTTTAGTAGAAGGAGGGCATAAGAAGCAATTTGCAAATAGTTGGAAATGGAAACAATCTAGCTCTAAGTTTCTAAAGTATCTACAACCAATGAACTAGTGAATAACCTATATTTGGTAGCAAATGAAGGTTGATTATTAAAAAATTGAAATAAGTGTTTTAAGCCTAATTAATTGCAAATTTCGATCTAGCAGAAGATAGGAATTGTATATTCTGATGGTTGTTCAAGGATAAGAAAGATGGTGCTGACCATATTTTAGATAGGCCGACCATTAATTAGCCTAATGATTGCCTATCTATGCAAAGAAATCTTAAAAGATGCAAGACATGAGAGAATCAACAGTTGCAAAGTCAACAAGGGTCTCCTCTGAGGCTGATGGTCCCAAAGGTAGTCCCCCAGGTAACAGCACGCTGAATTTTATGGTTTTATGTGGAATCTGTTTTTGGAGCCAACCTAGCATTTCTGGAGTCATTTTTTATTTTGGATGTCAAACATCATTATTAAATGTGTTTTTGCTACTAATTGACCTATTTCTGTTCTAACATTAAAAATGGAGGTAAAGTTCTGATCGAGTTCATCTTTTGCCAGGAGAAGAAAATTGATATTGCCTCTTTTTGGAAGAAGTTCTGTTATGTCCATCATTGTAACTTTATGTTGTCTTGTATTTTCCATTTTTTGCATTGTACATCAACATGCATCATATTCATGGATTGGCAAAATTGGTTCTAAACAAAACCTAGAATCAAGCTACAACAACAGCAACAACTCCTATAGAGCTAGAAGCAATGGTGCTGAGTGGCAATGAGAGACCTGAAACTAGTATTATAGTTGCTTGTCTTTGCTCTCTTCGGCACATATTGAAGGAAAGTTGAAGTTAAGGCCAATACTCGTATTATAGTTGTTTAGCTCATGAATCTAAAGATCCTTTGTGGCAATTATACTTGTAGACTATGATTTATTCTCAAAGTTGACTGATGTTGATTTATTTTCAAGAATGTTACTTTCAAGATTGTAACCCATGAATACACATTTAAATACAACATGGTTTCTTTTTGTCCATTCCACCAAGAGTTTTTCATAGCATCTTTTACATTACGACTTCATTTACATTTTCACTTTTGCTAATATTTTCCCCCATAATGTCATCCCAAAAAAAAAAAGAAGTTTGATGTTCTTTTTCTTTTTGATCCATATCATTATAAGAAAATTCATTACAATCTCAAGAATTAAACATTTCGCATTTTGGCATAAATTTTTTAACATAAGGATTATTCATTTATAGATAATACATAATTAAAAAAATATAAAAATTAAATAATAATAAGAGTATAAGAAAAAAATTGCCAATTGTCAATAGGAAACAAAATATGCACCTTCGATAAAGATGTACAAATTTACTTAAACACTCTACGTTCTTTTCACTTTATATTTTTCAATGAAACCACCTATATCTGCACTATCATAGTTAACATTACTATTTTGTCGTGAGTTATTTATCATCACATTGCTCACACCATGTGGTTGTTATGCCTATAAGAATTATAAAAAAAAAGTATCATTAGTGAATTATGAATAAGTTACTAAACATAATATTGTTAGCTCTATGACATAATCAATTCCTCTTGATGAGCTCTAAATGCTCACCAAATATTATAGGAAGAGGAGGTCTGTGCTAAAAATTAAGTCATGCAAGAAGGGGTTGCCCCTAGAGGAAACCTAAAATGTGCACCAACTTCGGAGAATAAACTGTACTAATTGGCTATGAATTATAGGGCAATAAAGGTTCCATTCTCTTCATCTATGTCTTAGCTTTTAAACAAAAATTTCCTTGCTAAATTTAGATGATAATAAGGCACCTAAAACAATTTTCTTCCATAGTTACTCTATTAGAACTAACATTCTACATTCAATGCCTAAGTTTGCACAAGTAGAACTTCATGTAGAAAAACCAGAAAATGCTAAAAAATATGAAAAATTTTCCTTGAGATGTTTACTTTTAGGGCATACATGCCTTGATAACAATATCCAACGGCACTGTCCCTAGCATGCCAAAAATAGGCACCTACCCTTGCTACGAGGAAATAGGAACACCTAAACCATACACAAGTCAGTCCAAATCTTCCATATACACTTCTAAATGTACAAGAAAATACATACATAGACCATTTACATATATAAAAGCCCTAAACCAAAAGAGAGCACATACTTAAACTTAGGAGGCCTTAGTTGTTAACCCTCTTTGAAGTTTCACAAAAATGATCACTGCTATATTTAAAAAAAAAACATTCGGTAAACTTGTTAGTTACCAACTAATCACGAATCAATAGAGGACCACTAAAACTTAAAGGAGCATGCAACCCCTAAGCTTTACAAAAGTCTTAGCTATTAGTTACCCTTTCTCAGTACTCTATAAAAACATTTATCAGTTGCATATTTTCTATTGAAAGTCATTGAGTAAGAGCAACTAGTTCAAGCCTTTTACTTTTTCCAGCGTGCCATAAATAAGGAACTTAACTTTATATACTGATTTGTGTTTAACTGCCCTTCAATTAAAATCTCTAAAAGCTTTCTCCAAATATCATAATTTCGAGAAACAATCTAATATAAATGCCCGTTGCTGCATTATATGATATCTTCTGGTTTGGGTAAATACATTTCCATCCATCTAATGCTGCGGGAACAAACATAGAATAGTTATGGACATGGCGACAAAAACGACACTACATACTTTTGTTTCATGATGTATTGTTTATATATATCAAATTTGTTCAAAATTAAGAAACTGAAATGGTAACTTCTGATAATTTCCTAGTTAAGTAATTCTAAGGGGAAGCTTCTCTTTATTCTATTCCTACATTATCTTCTTGTGTCTTGAATCACGAAGTATGTATTTCAGGTCCTAAAATCTCATTCAATGTCAACATTTTGCTCATCTTACTTAGGATAGGATAATGCACTTCTATTTCTACAAGATCATATATATTCTCAAAATCTATCTGTGATTATCTTTTTCACGAGCTTCTCTAATTTCTATCCTTAAACTTATAAATCATGAATCAACTATACTAAATCACAGAGATCATCATCACAATTATGGTACAGTTAACCTAATAGCAACCAACACATGCACAAATTGATAACGACTTGTCTGAGTTTAGTATCAATAAAAACCTTCAAAGAATGAACAAAAATAGAAAGCAGAGACTTATCTTTGGAATTTGGAATAAAGAATAGGAGACAAAATGCTTTTGGACAAAGATGACAGAAGCATTAGAAGGAAATATACAAAGAATCATTAAGGAATATTAAAGATCATACCTTCACAGGATTGAAACACAACCTATGGCAGCATTAATTAACTTCACAACATTTTCGAGCCCTTTCTTCCTGGTCATGAATTCAACTTACCTGGAACCAATGTATTTAAGTTGATACTTACAGAACATATATATTAAAAGGAGAATGTGAATGCATTTTGACAGTAATTAGAACTACTTGTTAAAGATTAGTCATAAACAATTTTAGG
>JAOSBN010106221.1:0-11037 GCA_027563595.1 Erythroxylum suave
GTACAATCATTACATGTGCAAAATTTACTATTCACATGCATATATGAATGCATGAACATAGCCAAACAATTTTTAAACACTTCTAACTCGTTCCAAATTACTAGTTTACCCTTCCTATCGGTGATGGGATGTTACACTAACACTAACACTAACACTAACATTGATGAATCTATTGTTGATGTGTCTAAAGATAGGTTTAAGGAAAAGAACAAGAAGAAATTGAATCGTGGCAAAATGCAACGTTTCAACAAACTAAACTCCAAAATTTAGAAGTCCAAAGTTACGTACTTTATATGTGGCAAGCTTGGCCATAAAGCCTATTAATGATCGCAACATCAAGGTCCACAAAAGCATGGCTAGAAACAAACTATTCCATAAGCTAACTTGCCTAAAAACAATGATATCATTGTTGTTCTTGTTGAGACAAATCTGGTGGCTAACAAGATTGATTGGGTGTTTGATACGGGAGCCTTAAGGCATTTGTGGACTGATAAGGACTTGTTTCATGATTTCCAAAAGGCTGTTGATGGCGAATGTGTTTACATGGGCAATTCTAATACTGTTGGAATTCTTGGTATAGGAAAGATTCTACTCAAGCAGACTTCTGGGACAAATTTGTGTTTAAATAATCTTTTTTATGTCCCTAATTTGTGTAGGAATCTAGTTTTTTTTAGTTATTAAATAAGGTTGGATTGGAACTTTTGTTGAATATGATAAGGTTGTACTCTCTCGTAATGGTGAGTTTGTGTGGAAGGGATATCTCACAGGGGGTTCTTTTCATACTCAATGTTGAATCTGAATTAGTGAATGGCAGTACCTCTGCTTCTGCTTATATTGTTGAGTCTGCTAACTTATGGCATGGTAGACTAGGACATTTGAACATTGCCTCGATTAAAAGACTTAGAGAAATGGGCCTAATACCCGAAGTAAACGCTTGTGAATTCTCCAAGTGTTATATAGGTGATGAGGCCAAGTATACCAAGAAACCTTTTAAATCTGTCACAAGTAGAAAGACAGAACTTTTAAAGCTTATTTATTCAGACTTAGCAGATTTCAAGAATCTTATGAGCAAAGGAGGTAAAAAGTATTATGTGATTTTATTGGATATCTTTTCAAGATACACTAAGGCTTACCATTTAAGATCTAAAGATGAGGCTAAAAAGATGTTCTTGAAATACAAAGCAGAGATAGAAAACCAACTTGACTAGAAAAATCAAAAGAATAAGGTTAGATAGAGGTGGTAAGTATAGCATAAATTTCCTTAAAAGTTTATGTGAACAAAATGGTATAATTCATAAGCTTAGTGCACTTAAAATTCCCCAACAAAATGGTATAGTGGATAGTAAAAATAGAACACTTAAGAGATAATGAATGTTATTTTAATAAGTTCTGGTTTGCTTGACATTTTTTGGGGAGAGGCTATACTCTCTGCATGCTATATCCTTAATAAAGTGCCCCATAAGAAGTTAGATAAAACCCTTTACGAGTTGTGGAAACGTTTTGCCCCTAATTTGAAAATTTTGAAAGTGTGGAGGTGCTTAGCAAAGGTTAGTTTACCTAACTTCAAGAGACCTAACATTGGGCCGAAAACTTTTGATGTTATTTTTATTGGTTATGTTCAAAATAGTGCAACTTATAGATTCATGTCTTTGAGTGATAATTCTATTTCTGAATCAAGAGATGCATAATTTTTTGACCATATTGTTCCTTGCAAGAAAAATGAGTTTGTAATTTTGCCCTCTAATTCTAAAATTGTAAATTATGGTCATGTTTCTGTGCATTTACCTATTTCTAATACTGATCCTGCTACTACTTCTGTTAATAATGAGCCTGTTGTTGAAATTAGGAGGAGTAAGAGGCGTACAATTGGAACTAGTTTTGGAGCTAATTTTTTTTACTGCTTTCCTAATTGAGATTAAGAACTTTAATGTCATAACTAAAGACATTGTGTCAGTATGTTTTCTAGATGATGACCCTAAGACCTATAAAGAAGTAGTAACGTCCATTGATGCACCTTTTGGAAAGAGGTCATAAATAGTGAATTAGAATCCCTTCAGGCTAACCATTCATGAGATCTTACTGACTAGTCGTTATTCAGGCTAACCATTCATGAGATCTTACTGACTTACCTAACGGCTGTAAACTCATTAGTGTAAGTGGGTGTTCAGATGGAAACGCAGACATGATGGTTCCATTAAAAAGTTTAAGGCAAGATTTGTGGTCAGAGTTTTTAACTAGAAAAAAGGGATTGACTACTTTGATACCTATTCACCTGCCACTAAGATTGTCACTGTTCGTGCTCTAATAGCCCTAGCCATCATCCATAGTTTAGTTGTACATCAAATGGATGTGAAAATAGCCTTTTTGAATGGAGATTTAAAGTAGGAAATATATATGGATCAACTCGAAGGCTTTGAGGTACCTGGTCAACAAAACAAGATTTATAGACTTAGGAAGTCCTTTTATGGCCTTAAGCAAGCTCCA
This sequence comes from Erythroxylum suave, assembly GCA_027563595.1. Taxonomy (NCBI): domain Eukaryota; kingdom Viridiplantae; phylum Streptophyta; class Magnoliopsida; order Malpighiales; family Erythroxylaceae; genus Erythroxylum; species Erythroxylum suave. The sequence continues at coordinate 2,485 of JAOSBN010106221.1, forward strand.
AAGCAGTGGGATGAGAAGTTCAATAGCACCCTGACTCAGAATGATTTTGTTATTAATGCTTCTGATTCTAGTTTTTATTCTAAAAACAGTAGAAGCTAAATGTATGTTTACATCTTTATGTGGATGACATGTTGATTTTGGTTGCTACTATTGATGTAGTTAATGAGACTAAGAAATTTCTATCTTCTCAATTTGATGTGAAAGATTTAGGAGAGCCCGATGTAATTCTTGGAATTAAAATTTCCAAAATAGAAAATGGTTTTTCATTGCGTCAGTCTCATTACATTAATAAGTATTTTGTAAATTCAATTATTTTAATGTTACACCTGTGGGAACTTCTTATGATTCCAATGTTTATCTTATGAAAAATAAAGGTGATAGTGTATTACAAAGTGAGTATGCCAAGATTATTGGTAGTGTCATGTTTCTTATGAAATATACTAAACCTGATATTGCCTATGTTGTTTCACGTTTGAGTCAGTATACTCATAATCTTAGTAATGAACATTAGAATGCACTTCATCGCTTGCTCAAGTATTTGAAAGGCACCATGAACTATTGTTTGAATTTTGGCAAGTTTCCTTCTGTGCTTGAAGAATATTGTTATGCTAATTGGGTATCTGACAAAGATGAAGTTAGTTCAACTAATGGTTATATATTTACTTTGGGTGGAGGTGTTATTTCTTAAAAGTCTACAAAATAGACTTGTATAACACGTTTCACCATGGAATCTGAATTTATTTCTCTTAAGTTGACAAGTCAAGAAGTAGATTGACTTCTAAATCTCCTAGTGGATGTGCCCAAATGGGGTAGACTGTCTACACCTATTCCACTTTATTGTGACTCTCAGGCTGCAATTAGAGTTGCTAAGAACAACATGTATAATGGTAAAAGGCAACACAGTCGTATAAACACATGGATTGGTGAAGTAACTACTCAAGAATAGTGTTATCTCCTTAGAATTTGTAAGATCCAAAAGGAATCTAACAGATCCTTTAACTAACGAATTATCGAAGAGATTAGTTCTTGAAAAGTTGAAGGGGATGGGGCTTAAGCCCATTGAGTGAAATTCTTGGTTTTTACTTCTCCCTAAGACGTGTTATGTTGACCTAAAGAAGGTAGAGCTTAGGCTCTTAACGAATCTATAGCCCATGCAAGGGTGGTCCTCGAGAGACGGACTCAATAGATTCACCTAACTCTACTTAAAGATTTCACTTGCTCTTAATGGATCCATAGCCTGTTAAGGTAGTGCTAATGAGAAGCATTTGATGGTTTTTACCTACTTGAGTGTGAAGGTGGGTTGTCTTCTACGAAAGACTTAGGCTATCTTTCTAGAGTACTCATGAGACCCAAGGTAAACGCATGGCCTAGAATAGCATAAGTATTGTATCGTAGAGTTAGCACAAACCGATGTATGATATTGTTATAGGGGTCTAATCTAAAGTTCTCATAGTTCAAGATCTGTATTCACTTATTGGACTTTCGTATGGCCCCACTTCACTATATTGACACTTAAGTATCAAACCCTCCTTTTGCTTAAGGAACCATTTCTATTTCACCTTGTCATTAGTGGGGGAATGTTGGATTAATGACATCTTCTATGCCTTTCTCTTTATTGGTTGTTTCTTCCTTTTCCATTGACATTTGCGTGTCCCATATTGGTTGGACAAGGGGTCTTACAACTCTTTATATTGTTGTTGTTTTTCCGCACTTATTTGAGTTGTTTGGCGTAGCCGCTTAAGTCTTTTGGTGGAGTGTTGGAACTAGGCAGATCTAGTTGTATTGCAGATTCATTGAACCTAGACATGGACTCTTTGATTTTGTAACCTCTAGAACGTTACAATTGCTTGATCTTCTCCTGTTTTTATGCTTCAGTTATCCTCTTTTGGCTTAAAAAAAAAGCGACGCTTCCTTCTTTGTTGTGTCTTCCTTAAAAAACTGCAAGATATTCTTTCTTTCTTTTTCTCCTTAAGCATCTGTTCCTCTATAGGGGAGTGACTGACATCTGGATTGCACCGATATCTATCGAAAATCGCTTTCAAGGCAGTTGCCTGGCTATGACATAGCTGTCTCTATCTTGTTATTTCTTACATAATATATATCCCTTTAATTAAGCTACCATAATGAGCTAACATGTAGTAGTTAAAGCTTCTTTGAATCGATCATTTTTCTATTTGCATTAACTTAAAGTTTTGTCATTGAATCTAATAATAGTCATTAGTTAAGCATATGATCTTACAACAATTTGGAAGGCTTCCTTTAAGCGATAGTACATTTACAAAAGAAATCAGATATATTAAAGAAAATCATTCTTATTGTAATTGCATCTTGTTGTATTAATCGAATTTATTGTAATGACTCTCAATTAGGATATCAACAATTATTATGTTTTTAACAATGTTTTAAAAATCAGACTAAAAATTAAATTGATAACATAAGAGATTTAAGGTTTAAAAAGTTCAACTAATATTAAACTGTCATAAAACTAATTAAAATTAAATAAAATTAAATAATTTTAAAATAATTTTAAAAAGCTATCGTTACCTATAAGAAATGAAAGTTTAACTAAAAAAGGTGACTATTAAGTACAGATTAATTAGTTTATTTTGATTTAAAAAATTGATTGATTAATTAATAAATTAATTAGATTTTAACAATAAAAATTATTAAATTAAATCGAACCTGAAAGTTAAAAACCGAATCAAAAAATTAGCCGATTTAAGATTTTCACTGTAAAACGGTCAAATTGGTTCAATTTTTAATGATTATAATCCCTTCTTCTATATATCTAACACATACATACTCCTCAATTTATTTCTATCTCCAAAACAATTTGACATAACTTGTTAGTGTCAAGGAGCATTAGATAATTATAAATCCTGCAGACAACAATAGTCATAATAAGATCATGTACAGTACAAAACTCAAACCATGTTCTACTATGGTGGTAATACTTAATATGTTTTTATATAAAAATATTAGTGCCTTTTTATGGTTAATAAGTTTTAAATTAAAAAAGATTGACTTAAATTTTAAAAAACTATATTATTTTTAGCCTGAATTTTGAACAAGTCAAAAAATGTGATATTTTAAAATTTTTCATTATCCATTACAGAGATGATGATCATTTGTTCTCTCCCATGGTATCTACTGCATAGTAAGTGACTAATCAAATAATACTTATGTCTTTTTAGAGTTGATATTTCAATTCAAGGTTGAATTAAATGACTAGAATTTAAATTAATCGAGTTTTAAATTAAAAAGAATTAACTAAAATTAGTTTGGACAAATTTTAACAAAATGATATTATTTTTTTACTCGAACTTTGAACAATTAAAAAAATTTGTGTCTGCCTCATTAGTATCAACCTAATCCTTTTGAGTGAGTTATTTGTTTGAATGGCTCGATTTGAGATTTTGTTTGTAGAATATTAAAGATTTATGCCACTGATTAAGCATCAAAAGGCAATTAAGTACTATTAAAATTTTAATTATTATGTTCTTTGCCTCTTTTAAATAGCTCGTATCTTTCTCTACACTAACATATTTGAAGTGCCAAATTCCTTTTGACATATTGATGTTCACAAATTCCATTTCTATATGTAGAAGCGAATTTGGCATCCATGAATTCCCAAATTAAGAAAAGGTCTATAAAGAACACAAATGATTTCTTTGCAACATTTATGTGGGACGAAGTTAGCTAACTAAATGTAGCTTTTAGGGGTGCTAAATAACTTGAAAAAAAGAAACCTAATGTGAAGTTCCTTTTTCCTTTGTGAATAACCTACTTAAGGATTCAATTATATAACTATCGTTTTAGTTATTCTCAAGACCTTCATAATTAATTTTAACTAATTCATCTTTGGATACCACCTCATTAAAGATCATTTTTTCCTATATTTAATATACTTAATGACACTAGTAAAATTTAAATTTAACCTCTCTTTTAGGATTGTTTTACCTAAATTTTTGTGATAAATTAAAATTCTACTCTTCTACATGAAACTCATAGATACTGCAGTATTTTACTTCTTATGACAATTTTCCACCGTTTTAATGTAAGCTTTGGAAATTGTATGTATTTTAATTTCTTTAATCTTTATTAAAAAAACGATATGAATCGATAGCTTTAAAGTGCATATTATAATTATAATTGGTTTGGTCTATAACATTATCAATAAGATTTATTTTATTATCACAAATTATTCAAGAAAAAGGCCCTAATATGAGTATCTCATATATTTTATTAATATAATTTAATTATTCTTATGTTTACTTCCGATGTAAAACAACTCTACTTAAAAATTTCCCATATTTGCATGGATACAATAACTACAGAAAGGACGTTATATATATGTACTGATCGAATCCGCGAGGCGGCCAACGTAACACATATGAACAAATATGATTAACCCATCTTAATCAGTCAGTGAATGGAATTCGATTCTTCGTGATTTGGTGTGGTTTTTGATATTTTCTTTGACGAATCCATACACAAGACATCGACTAGATACCAATCTACCATGTTCTGAACCTGAATTTTGCAGTTTGAACAAGAACGGGAGGGCTTTTCAACAACTCCAATGTTCAGTTAACGTCAGAGTTCACCTACGTACAACAAAAGCTGCCAAGAAACACTAATCATTATCGGAAATATCAACTTGGCATATCCTGACAAGTTGGAGCTCCAAAGATACCAGCTCGATCAGGTGTTAAAAGATGCTTCAGAATGCATAGAAAGCTACAGCAACATCAAGCTTTTTAGGAAAAATTTTTAACTGTATTTAAGAACATGTTGAACATTACAGGTGAAATATCCTGAGCTCATGCTTTATGTTCCTTCCTGGAGTTACTCCGATACTTAAGAACATGTTGAACTTTGTTTATCAATGCATGTTCCATACCGAGTTCATCAGACTGGTCCCAACTGACAAGCCTATGTTCAGACACTTAGTAATGTAATGTCTGAGTGGACCAATGACAACCATTTTGATTGACAAAAGCTGGGAAAGTGGATGTATATTGTATATTTATTTATTATCTTTCACGAAACAAGCTTTCTACTAGTTACAGTTGGTCGTTGTTGTTGTTGTTGTATCTTTTTTTGCGTATTATTAAACCTCTCTAGACTTTGCGTGTCAGCGAGATTTATTGTTGTATCTTTTTTGGCAAAAAAGAGAATCCCAAAGGATTCTTTCTATAATTCATCGAGCGTAGAGTTACGTTAAACAATGGTTTAAAAACTAAAAGTTAAATTGATAAGACAAAAGGTTTAAAGTTTAAAAGATTCATTCAGTATTAAATTGTTATAAAATTGGTTAAAGATTAAAAAATAAAAATGGTGAAATATGATTGAAGAAGACTGATTTTGCTCATCAAAGAATTTAAATTTTAATTAAAAATGAGACTATTAAATGAAAAATAATTAATTTATAAAATTGATTAATTTGCAAAACTGATAACCGATTAATATCAAAATTAGTTAATTTTTAATAATAAGAGTTATTAAAGTAAATCAAACTAGAAGATTGAAAATAAAACCTAAAAATTATTCGGTTCAAAATTTTTACAATTAAACCGAACAAATCGGTTAAGTTTTTTTAATTAATGATGTTCAATTGGTAAACACTAAATGAATAAAGTATGTCTTGTAATTTTAAATTATTAACTTGTAAAATAATTTAATTAAAATACATACTTTACAGATTTACATAATATGATATATTCAATAGAATCCGAAAAATATTACATTCTTTAACACATGGTTGCAATATGGTCAAGAGTTGTAATCACCAACATGAGTCTGGATTTTGATATATTAAGAGGCATAAGCGATATTTATAATTTCTATGTTATTATGTAAATTGATTAATTTTTAATAATAAAGATTATTAAAGTAAATCGAATTGGTAAGTTAAAAACCGAATTAAAAAATTGATCAATTCAAAATTTTTCCGATTGAACCGCTTTAACTGATTAGTTTTTTAATTGTAGTGTAACTTGATTTAATCCATTATCATCTCTATTATTTATTAATGGGAAAATGACTTGTACTAGATAGAAATAATTACATTTATGTCAAATAAAATAATATTTCCTTTACTATTTTTTTATTCATGTGATTTCATACTCGACAAACTTATGGTTAACAACTCACTTCAAAATATTAATGATTTTAGTTTATTAATTAAAATTTGACTCAATTGAATTACCAAACAAAGCAAAAGCTCAAAAAGTTGGCCATGCAAGTAAGTGAATCATCAAATCTAACCCTTTTCCTATCCTTCCCCTTTCTTATCGATATTCAGTTCCTCTCTTTTGGGTGTATATAAAGTAATATTTTTTTCACTCATGAATCCATAATTATTATAATTTATATTTTATCTAAAGGTACAAGATACAAACTTCTCATATGATTTAAGTAATTATATAAAAATTTTCTAATTTCACTACAAGAGTACGTACTTTTAGCTACGAAAAGGATTGTCGCTAAATGTATTTAAATTGCCGCTAACAATAATTACCGACAATTTAAATTCGTCGCTAGAATCATTACCAAATCCCTATAGGTAAAAAGTATAGGTGACCTATTTTCATATTTGTCACTAAAACATTTTTCCTACACTTTACCTTAGTAACGAGAAAGTATTAGCGACGATTTTAAAAATAATCGCCAATATTTTTTTGCTACAAAAAATATTTTGTAGCGAAACATTATTTGATACGTTTCCAGAAGTTTTTGGCTAGTTTTACAAGATCCTATGCAAAATTTTAATTACAACTTTAATAATATTTGCATACAAAATAAAAATACAAATATTAAAATAATCACTAAGACCCATCTTCATCTTCACTGCTTGTATCATTCGGGTTCAGTAATCTTCTTAGATACTTTTCGACCAACTTTTCTTTAAGGGACTTGTTTTTCTTTTCAAGACGTAAGTTGAACAGATGTTGGTCTTGATGAAGATGATGCCGTTGACTTAAGGTCAAACCCAAGCCTTTTGATGTATTTAGATCGTGTACTAAGCATCTTGTTGCAAAGATCATTAACTATTTAGATCATTTTAGTCAGATATTAATGTTTGCAATAATTTCTGCATTTTTAAAGTTTTTTTAAAAAATTCTTTGTAGTTTTTAATTTTTTAGAAAATTTGTTTTTCTTAAACTTCAGTTTAAAATAAGAATAATAAATACATGAAATGAGTATCACATAGATCAATTAATCATTTATGATATTTTCATTTTTTAAAAAAATTATTACGACCTAACTTAATTCTTAAAATTAACTCAAATTAATTAAACTTGAATCAAAATAATAATTTATTATATTTTCTTAAATTATTAGTTTTTCAGTTATATTTAATTAGTTGGAGTAAAATGTCAAATTTGGGTTGAATGATAATATCAATAATATTTAATTGGTTAACGCGTGATACTCATATCATGTTTCTTAAATTACAAATGAGTTTCTGTGTATTCTAACCTTTTACCTTGTGATGGATATGTTTCCCATTATTACTTTAAGAGATCATAATTACATTGTAAGTGCTTATATGAACCAGAGTCAAATTTTGTGGAGACACACCAAAGTTTCAGACTTTCATGCATTAAATTCTTCCACTTATGGTATCGAGAAAGTGAACAGTATTGATACCCTCATCACCACCATTTCTGCTATATTCTCCACCGCTTAGTGTGGCATTATGACCTCTACGCACTAAATTCTTTAAAAGGGAAGAGTTTGCTTGATCCTCTGAGGTAAGGAAGCAATGGACTCGAGGTGTATTTCCAATAGCAGTGATCGTTGTGAAACATTCTCAGGTCCAGAAGTTGAGAACAGTGAAGTTAAGGGCAGGAAACTCCTGAAGCATTTTCTTTTTGCCATTGGTGTTCATGAATTCTTCTGGATAGAGGTATAAATGATCTTATTTATTATGATTGATTATTGATCAACTCGTACTAAATCCGTTACAATTACAAGTACGATATCTTATTGTCCGAGCAGTAATAATATTATCTTGTACCTGAACCAGAAACACTTGCTTTTCTTGGTATATCTCAAAAGTTTTAGCGATCAATACTAATTTAATGATCTTGTTGAATTTGTTCTTCAGACATGGAGGGCAGCCATTACTGAGCTAGTATCTACTGCTTGCTTGTTATTCTCTCTCACAATTTCTGTCACTGTTTGCATGGAATTGCACATTGGAGAACCAAAACTTCTGGTTCCAGTACTAGTGTTCGGCATCATCTATCTCTTTGTCTTGGTCACAATCCCTTTAACAGGAGCTCATATGAATCCGACATTTTCATTAATGGCGGCCGTGAAAGGGATTGTGACTCCTGTTCGTGCTTTGGTCTACGTTGTGGCACAATGTCTAGGTTCATTAATGGCCGCTATACTAGCCAAGAGTATGATGCAAAGCAGTACGGTGGAAAGATACTCGCTAAATGGATGCCTGGTGGATCGAAATGGAGAAGGAGTAAACACAGGAATAGCATTGGGGATTGAATTCTCATCCACTTTCTTCGTGCTATTTCTTATATTAAC
>JAOSBN010106232.1:0-11037 GCA_027563595.1 Erythroxylum suave
CGCCAAAAAACGGTTTAACTGGAACCGGCAAACAACTCTTCAGATATGTCATGTCAGAAAATGGCGCAGTTTCATACACATATGTACAGATGTCTCGTCGCATCTAGCCTCTCAAATCCGTCAAGTTAATTGCCTTTTAATATTTTTTATTAAATCTTATTTATATATTATTGTAAAATTTATATATTAATGAATAACAGAAGCATCATAATCAGAATAAAACATAATAAAAACGTCATAATCAGAACAGAAGATCTAATCATGTATTGAGCATTTTATATATTGTTAAGGACAAAACAATTACAGATATTCTCCATAATTTAAAAAATTAAATTTTAATTTTTTCTTATTTTTATTTATTATAAAGTAATGGTAAGACATATATGGTATGAATAAGGTGAACTAATTTTAGTAATATAATAACTCAACTTGTACTAATTAAATTTGATTTAAATAGTTAAGTTAATTAATTAATATAATTATAATAAGTTATTAATTTGAATTAGATTTAATTAGTGTTAATAAAGTTTAAGAGCTGGATTGAATTTTTGTGTGAATATTATTTAATTAGTTATCAAATGATATTCATATTTGTATGTATTTTATCGTAATTTTTAAATTAAAGATTAAGAGAAAGAGTTTTTCTGGAAAATTGTAAACTAAGAAGAAATTTCTTCTAGAGTTTTAAAGATGAAAAGTTTTATATTTTTAAATTATAGAAAATGTATATGCTTTATCATTTTTAAATTTTTATTTTTAAAGATAACACTTTGTTTAAGTTTTAAATCTAACAAGAATTAAAATTACATTAGAACAATTATAAAAGATCTGTCAGAGTAACATATACCATATTAATATGTATATTAACATATTTTAATAAAAATTTTGTAAAATATTTTTAATATTTTTATCATAAATATATTTTACATAATTTAAGAAAAATATACAAGAAATATTTTAAATTTTAAAAAATATTAGATATAAAGAAGGCAATCAAAAGTCTTAATAATGTTTTAATATTTTTAAAAATATAATATTACATTACATTTTAATTTATAATAATATTAATAACCTCTTAAATTTTAATAAAGTTAAACTTTTTGTTACTTCTTATAATTGAATATTTATTTAACTTAATTTACATAATGTTAGAATTAGGTGATTTAGATATATTAAATAATATAAATTTAAAATTTATTTCTTTAACTTAATATATTAATATTTAGACAAATTATTAATAAAAGGGAGAAAATTCCAAATTGGTCCTCCAACTTAAGTGTAAGGTACACAAAAGTTCAGCATCTTTTTTTATTTTTATCAAAGTTACTTTAAACTTTCTAAAACTTTCTCTTTTAACTCTGACTTTACTCAAAGATCTTGTTTATACAACACACTCCACCTTAGTGGTGTTGGATTTGTTATAATGAATAGAAAGATAGGTAATTTTGTTATTTTGCTACAAAAAAAACATGTAAAATCCTATCTGCAGCACGTTGAATCATATAATGTCCAACATTTGTTTCTCTCTAATAACTATCAAACTTTCGTTTCTCTCCAGAGTCCATATCCAATGTCTTCATTCAATTAAGGTACCTCCATCTCAAACACTACACAGGCAATATGTTTTGTTGCTTATTTGGGTTCATTTAATTTTTGTTGCTTTTTGTGAGTTCATCCAGGGTTTGTTGCTTATGTATTGTTTCTTGCTAACTTTACTAATTCAACCTTTGGTTGCTACTAACCCTATCTTACTATTACTTGGCTGCTGCTAAATCAACCGTTGTTGCGGTCACATTGCAAACATACATGATTTTCCTAATTTGTACATACATACACAATATAAGATGTTAATTATATTCCTCTGACCATAATAAAGATTAATATTGTTCTTTATCCATAATAACTCCTATTCTTTATCTTGGGATTAAATATGTTTTTTATCTAAGAGGTTGCGCTTTAACTACATACTTGATTAAATATGTTGGTCTCTAATATGTATAAGGATGTGCTTATAAGAGTAAAATAAATTAATGTATGACACAAATTGATAGGTTATTGTTAGTAAGATAAATATTATTAGTAATTAATACATTTGTCACAACACCATTATAGGAAGGGGGTGCAAACTTTTGAGAAGGGTAGATAAAGACTTCGATGAAAAGGCGAAATGCATCATAAACAAATTGAGAATTGAGAATAAAAGGATGAAGATTGACAATAAGAAGTTGAAAGATGGTATTTACATAGATAATGAGCATGAGTTATAAAGTGAATTAGCAAAAGTGAAAGTGATACTGAAATATACAATATATAAGACAAGAAAATTGCAAAAGGTGACATGTAATTATAGAGTATGCGTTATAATATTTGTAGCTATTTTTATAATTATAATTATTAAAATTTTGAAAAATATGAACTTCATAAAATTTGATGTTGTGTTATGGTAATTTGTTAAGATTGTCTTGTTGCAAGAAGTTTCAGAAAAAGTCTTCCTCTTACTCCTTTATCATGGATATCTTATCTTCCTCTGCTTCACAGTTCCTAATGTCTTTGTAAATACCTATTTATGTGTTAAATCATCAATTTAATAGAAGTGGATTGTATACAAACTGAAATCTCGAATTTAAGTAGAAGCAGAAGCCCAAACCTTATAAATTAAGAAAGTCACAAATTTATCTCACCGTCAACTTTTTTTTTTTTATACAAAAGGAAAGAGAAACTACGCCCCTAGTTACATGCTTCTACGAAATAATGCTCCTTGGACATCCCGTATGATGGACTTAAGGCATTGCTTAGGAATTGCGTGGAGTAGGTAAGTGCTTGGATCAGTAGTCAAGGCTAAATGTGCCAGCTTATCAGCACATCGATTGCCTTCCCTATAGACATGCTGCATCCGAATGTCCTACTCACGACCCAAAGTCTTCCAGAGATTCCAAAGCACCGATGGACCATCAAATAACATTATGTTAGAAGAGAATAGAATATTAATAACTTCCAGCAAATCCACCTCTAACATTACTTGCCGATACCCAAGATTCCATGCTTGCTGGAGTCCTCTTAAAGCCTCACAAAGTTTAGCAGTAAGTGGAGGAACTACCCCAAGGTGCTGAAGGAACCCACCACACCAATGTCCCGCACTATTTTGAATAAGGCCTTCAGCTGAAGCAATTCCCGTGGCAGGTTGCACTGCTCCATCTGTGTTAACTTTAAACCAACCCTCCGGTGGTTTAGTCGAACCGATTGGGTAGCTCAGTAGAGCACTCAGTGTTGGAACAACCCGTCCGGTCATGCCCCTTACCTTCTCTATCCTGTCAACATATTATAATACCACCTTGGCTCCCCTGGGCAATGAAGCCCCTACTCGAATATGCTTTTATTCCACCACTGCCATAAAAACCAATAGGATGTGCCAAAAATGGTAATCCACTCTAGTTGTCGAATTTGAATAGGGTTGGCAAGGTTAGTAATCAACCCCCTCTCTAATGTCGTGTGAAAAAAGGAGGGATCAAGGACTGCGAAGGGGAACTGGTGCCAAAATGTCGATACCCTCCTACAATCTTGGAGTGCATGTAATATGGTTTCTTCCTGATGGCAGAAGGGTAGCGATATGACGAACCACACGCTCATCATTAGTAAGTAGTTTGTTTTTGCCCAAAAGCCAAAGAAACGCACGAATCCTCTAGGGCCCTGGTCATTTCCAAACCAGGTTCCAAATTTGACCACTGTCAGGCATTAAGGACCCCTCAATTAGTTCGTAGGCAGAATTGACCGTAAACTTTCCATTCTTTGCCGGGCCCCAAACTATCCGATCTGCCTCCATTCTATCGTGGGTTAGTGGGATGACCGCAATGGTCATATAGACTGTTGAGGGAAGGTATTGTTGGAAACGATTCCAATTTCAGTTCCCATCCTCCTGAACCATATCCTGGACTGAATCTAACAGTAAATGATCCGGCAGGAGGGAGGTCGAGAGCATTAAGAGGGGACCTCAATCACCTACCCAGTCATCCCCATAATTTAACCTGATTACCACTACCAAGTCACCAATGAATACCCTAATTCATATATTTCCAATTAGCTGCGATCCCTCACTAAATAATCGAGGCCTCATTCCTTGCTACTGCGTGGGGGATATTGTGGTCGTCCACGTTATAATTGGCTCAAAGGATTTGGACCCAAAGTGCTTTGGGGTTGCTAAGTATTGACCACCCTAACTTAGTAAGTAAAGTGTCGTTCATGGAGCGAACTTTTTTAATGCCTAAACCGCTGGCATTTTTGGGGTAGCAGACTTCCTCCTATCGGATTAGGTGCACTCGTCTTCGTCCGTTCCTGTTTCCCCAAATGAAATCTCTCATTATTTTATCAAGATCGTCACATAATTGTTTCGGCAATTGCACCGTTTGCATTGTGTAGATCAGTAAGGAAGAAAGGACGGACTGAGTCAATGTGACTCTCCCTATAAGAGAGAGTTCGCGGGCACTCCATCCTGCAAGACGCTTATGAGCTTTATCCAAGATATACTGGTATGTTGTCCTTGTGTTACACTCGTGGATCAAAGGGACTCCAAGGTATTTGCCCATATTATTAGTATAAAGAAACTAGGCTTCTTGACTAAGGTTAAATGCGGTGGCCCGACACACATTCTTGGAGAAGAAAATTTGGGTTTTAGCTTTACTAACTACTTGGCCTGAGGCTTGGCAGAAGGAGTCTAGCACCCTTAAGATAACTTGTACTTGTGAAGACGAAGCTTCCCCAAACAGGACCAGGTCAACAACAAAGAATAGGTGCGAGATGGGAGGCCCATGGCTGCTCATTCGAAACGGTTTCCAGTCACCGTGTTCGTCTGCCTTACCAATTAGATGCCTCAACCTTTTCATACAGAGCACAAAGAGATATGGCGACAATGGGTCTCTTTGTCTAATACCCGTAGTTGGGAAGAAATTATCAAAAAGGATCTCGTTCTAGGAGACTTGCATGGACATCGTGAAAATGCACTTCATAATGAGGGTGACTAGTTGATCCGAAATTCCAATATCCCGCAAGGAGATCGTTAGCATGGTGTGGTTAATTAGTCCACCGTGAGACTATTCCAGTGAGACTGTGGAATAGTCTCACTGTGGACCAATTAACCACACCATGCTAACAAGAATCTCCTCCATATTCTACCTCAAAGGTATCCACCTCAATACTATAAGGTCAATCTCTTCCTCCACCCTCAATTCCATCATCCTCCATGACTATATGTCGTTTTTTCCATTCTGATACTATCAAAACAATGAGTTCATATTTAAGAATCAAAAAGTCTTCTTACAAAGCAAGCATTTAGTACTAGCTTCGATCTTTAGAAATTCTTACAAAACGTAAGCATTTGATACAAAACGCAGCTTTTATCTACAATCTCAAATGTTTGGTACCAACTTCTACCTTCAATTGGGAAAGTTAAAAAACACATTTAGGTCACTTTCACATCTTATTTAAAAAGTTAATTAAGATATAATAGATATTATTTAGTAATATTTAGAAACGATTATAAAAGATATAAATCTATTATTTATCATAAGAGCTTGCGCTTTAACTACAAACTTGATTAAATATGTTGGTCTCTAATATGTATAAGGATCTGCTTATAGGAGTAAAATAAATTAATGTATAACACAAATTGATAGGTTATTATTAGTAAGCTAAATATTATTAGTAATTAATACATTTGTCACAACACCATTATAGGAAGGGGGTGTAAACTTTTCAGATGGGTAGATAAAAACTTCAATGAAAAGGCGAAATGCATCATAAACAAATTGAGAATTGATAATAAAATGATGAAGATTGATAATAAAAAGTTGAAAGATGATATTTACATAGATAATGTGCATGAGCTATAAGGTGAATTAGCAAAAGTGAAAGTGGTACTGAAATATACAATATATAAGACAAGAAAATTCTAGAAGGTGATATGTAATTATAAAGTATGCGTTATAATATTTGTAGCTAATTTTATAATTATAATTATTAAAAAATGAAAAATATGAACTTCGTAAAAATTGATGTTGTGTCGTGGTAATTTGTTAAGATTGTCTTGTTGGATTAAGAATTTATTGTACTTATAAGGATAAATATATTATTAACTTTTATAATAGCATTTGTAGTTCATCTTGTATTCAATTGTTTTTGTATTTAATTATTGGTAAACCAAATGAACATGATATCCATAGCAACTCTAAAATGGCAATTTCAAAACTTAACCAACTCTCAAATTTCATAGGTACCATAATAATTCTAGAGGTCATTTAACTAGTTTTTATACCATCAACTTCTAATATGTCATAATAATAAGCAATTTCACAATTTCCAAATTCAAATGCCAAACAATTTCAATTTCATTATAACTTCAATTTCCAATCAGGTTTGAAATCGAACAAGTTCAGAAAGAGTAATTCACTACAGGTTTAAAAAAATCAAGTTTCACCTCCTCTCAATATTGAACCTTCAAGCCTTCTTCCCACCATTCCATTATAATTTTCTTGACTAAAAATTAATTTCAGTCTGGGAATTAGAATCTACTGTAATAGATCTTTGTGAGTAGTTTGACCTCACGATTTGAACATTATCTCCATGTTATTTAAATATGAAAATGAGCATGGTTATTTAAAACAACAATTTAAATGCTAACATTAACATGTTCCAAATTTTAGTGCTAACATTAACATGTTCCAAATTTCAATTAACTTAAATAGTACTTAATTGAACTAGTTGACTCATTGAAGTGTACTCCATATCCACTCATCCTTCTCCCTCTGCCCCTGCCCTTGGTCCTGCCTCTACCTTTTCCTCTCACTCTCTTCCTCTTCCTCTAATCATTTTTTATGCTTTCTTGATCTTTACAAGTGTCTTCAATATGTGTAACATTGGTCAATGCAGTACACGTTAAATTTGTGGATTGAACTCCTTATTTATCCTTACAATGGTACTATATGATCTTGTTACCTACCTATATATTTTCAAGCAACGATTTGTTAGTAACAAAATGGTTAATAAGTTCCATAATTAATGAGAAATTTATGATATTTATTAAACTTTTGCATGATCTTTTGTTAGGCCCTTGCTGTTCATATTTCATATAAGTTATTCTTCTTCTATGTCTAATCACTTTGCATGTTTTAGGTTGCTCAAATTTATCTTTCTTGCTTTTTTTTAGGTCGACCAAGCATTCTCTTTATTGTAAGTAGCTCTATAACTTCAAATGAGGGTCAAAATCTTTATCCATCAAATGGCTTAAAGGAGTACTTATGTGCTTATCATTTGTCAATATAGTCATTTAGATCTTAATCGTTATGGAAAATGTCAACTACAACATAAGGGCATGGAATCCTTATCGAATCCCAATATCTATAAATAAAAGTATTTACTACTAATTAACATATAAAACCTGTCTAATCCATGCTCAACTTCATATCCATAAGCTCCATTCCAATCAACAAATCAATTAAAGCTCTATGTCTTATTTTCCTCAAATACAACCCGAACTCTTAGTGATATGTTTCTGTCCAATTTCTCATTGAAATTCCTTTTTATATGCATCCTCTTTACGAACACATTCTTAATATTCTCTAATATACTTAGTTATAGGCTTCACCATAGCCTCCAAGTTCCAAACATTAAAGTTCTCAATCATGTTATTATCCACACAATTTCACTTACAATTAACACTGAAATATGCCTTGCATCATATCTCCTTGGGATAGTCTAATAGAGCTTTAACATAACTTAGTATTAAATCATTTAGCATATGCAACTGATCATTAAAATTAGGAATAAATCTTGCCTTAGCTTTCCTCTAAAACTGAAACTTTAGATAGTCTTCATTCCATTTATGTCTCTAATTAGCATAAATATGCCTTGCACACTTTTTATGCTGAACATTCAATAAAATTGTTTTCATTGCAATTAGAAGACTCTGAACAATAATAAAAACAAAAAAAAGTTTTATTAAGTGCATATATATATATATATATATATATATATATATGTATGTATGTAGTTCAATATAGATATACCTCTTGCATATTGGATATGAATACGTAGCCACCACCATCTCTAAGTTATAGATCTGAAACAAAAAGCTCTAGAAAGTACTTCCATGTTTTAGTAGACTAAACATCAACTACAACCTAAGTAATAGGAAACATTTGATTGTTTATATCCCTTCTAACAACAAGGACTGCCATTTACATATTCCCTTTCAAGAAACATCCATTTAGTCATATTATTAGTCTACAACCTTTAATCTAACCCCTTTTATAAGCATTGAAACAAACATAGCACCTTGCATAGATCTTTTTTCCTTCATCATTAGTGTTTGTTCTGATTGCCTATGTTGTACTTGGGTTCTTGATCTTCACCTCTTCTTTGTCCCTTAAGAGTTTAGCAAATTTCTCCATATGAGACTTGTGCAACATTTTAATGACATTGAATTTTGCCTTCTTATAAGTATTAAAGCTCATATCTACCTTTAAATTTTTCCTCAATAGAGCCTTTAGCTAAATAATCTTGATATTTGATTATAACCCAATCATGTCCACTACTTATTGATGTTTGTCGACATACAACTATGCTTTTATCCATATCTCTTCATGACAAAATTGCTGCTGTTTCTCTCCAAACTTGCAAAAAAAAAAAAAACCAAGGGCATTGTGATCTACATATCACTCTCGTTCGAGATTACACAAACTCTTTGTAATGGAGTATTTAATCATGGACTCCTTGAATTCTTTTGCATCTTTAAACTTCAAACTTACATCCAAAGTAGGAATATTAGTTGTTGGATCATAATATAGGTTTTTACATTTACCTCTTCTCCATGCACTATCAACATCTTCATTTGAACTTGTATAGTATTAATCTAAGTCGTTACTTTTAATATATTTGCTGTCTTTTTCAAAAATAGAATCCTCATGGCCATTTTCATGCCCTTTTTTTCATAATTCATAGCATCATTATTTACAGCCTCATCTTTATGTCTTTACTTGGACTTCCTCTTTTTATACTTTGATCTGATAGATAGCAGCTTATCATCATCTCTTTCACTTTCACATTTCAAATCAGTAACTAAATTACTATCACTATCATCATTTTCAATAGAAGCATTATGCATATCCTCTTTAGGCACATTATCATCAATAGAAGCATTAGACACATTATTATTAGCAAAAGCATTAGGCACATTATCTTCATTGCACACATCATTCACAATATTAACACCATCATAAACATTATTAACACCATCATGCTTAGTCGCAATATCTTCATGCTCGAGATCTACAAATTCATGTTTCCATTTCAAAACAACAGGCTCACCACACACACTATTCAAAACTTTACGCTCAATATGCACATTTTCAATAGGCACATCACTATCATCAATGTCATTTAATAATACAAAATTTCTTTAATATTTGCTCTATCATCTATATTAGTTGCTCCTAAGACAAGCTATTCATCCTCTGTGTAATGATTATCTTCTTCTTTAGTTTTTTTTTTAATCTATGTTATCATCAACACCATCTACTTTATTTTCTTTTGATGCTTTCTCTTCGTTATACTCACCTTCAAAATAAACCTCTACTCTTTCATGATTTTCAACAATATAAATCAAATCACATGTTTTTGAATCTTTTACGATCTCAATCAACCCACCTTCTTCATATTTGGCTGCCTATAATAATACACTTTACCCAATCTATCATACCAATTATGCTCAGCAGACTTCACGATACTAAACCAACATAGTTTGTCCTGGTCAATACCTTCAACAAATAATTTACTACCATTTACATATTGAAATGAATTCTATCTATCAATTTCTTCCCCATAGAGAATTTCTTTTCAATAGGATTTCACATCTTAATAAAATAGGAATTAAATAAGGAATAAGTTATTCAACCCCAATTACTCGAAATTAGGATGATCACAAACTTACCTCAATGTGGACCAATTTATAATAAACTGTCACTATAGGAAGTGTAACCCTAGAATTTAAGAAAATCATATAGAAATTAGAACAATGCAAGAAGTGCCAAAAAGGTCTTCCTCTTACTCCTTTATCACGAATATCTTATCTTCCTCTACTTCACAGTTCCTAATGTCTTTAGAAGTACCTATTTATGCATTAAATCATCAATTCAATAGAAGTAGATTCTATGCAAATTGAAATCTCTAATCTAAGCAAAAGCAGAATCCCAAACCCTATATATTAAGAAAGTCACTAATTGATCTCATTGTGGACCAATTAGCCACATCATGCTAACAAGAATCTCCTCCCTACTCTATCACGAAGGTATCCACCTCAATGCTCTAATGTCAATATCTTCTTCCACCCTCAATTCCAACCTCCTCCTGGACTCTATATCATTTTTTCCTTTCTTTTATTATCAAAATGATGAGTTCATACTCAAGAGTAAGAAAGTCTTATTATAAAGCAAGCATTTAATCTTAGCTTCGATCTTTAAAAAGTCTTACAAAACGCAAGCATTTGATGCAAAATGCAACTTATATCTACAATCTCAAATGTTTGGTACCAACTTCTACCTTCAATTGGGAAAGTTACATGACACATTTAGATGACTTTCACATCTTATTTAAAAAGTTGATTAAGATATAATAGATATTATTTAGTAATATTTAGAAAAGATGATAAAAGATATGATAGATATTTAGGAAATATTATAAAGGATATGATAGATACTATTTAATAATATTTATATCTAAGGAAAATGTTTGGCTAAAAGTACAAAACGTCAGTTGATCGTAACATCTTTTGTCACTCTGTTACGATTGGAATCGAAACTGAATATTCAAAGAAGACAATAATCCATGACGTGAGAGATGATCTCACAGATAAAGTCGCGACCTGGTTGCAGGCATATTTATAAGATAGTAATCCTCTGTTGCCCGACAAGTGTTTAGTGTTATGTCAGTAGCTTACAACCAGAGAATCAAGAGAAGAAGATGTCAGGACCCCAATGCTGTGAAAACCCGCCA
>JAOSBN010106243.1:0-11036 GCA_027563595.1 Erythroxylum suave
TTATGTTCAAGGTGCCTTAGTTTGATGCATTACCTATCTTGTATGCTTGAGGAAAGTTGGTGTAAATAGATGAATTGCAGTGTTTTTGGAATTTACAAATGAGCTGAACATACTGTTAGTCTTTCTTTTTTTTTCTTTGGGGAAAACTTCGCCACGTTGTGGTTCACTTCGCCATGGCGATAGGAGCAACATTCTCCGCGATGTGACATAACTCTTTCTCCGTGGCAAGCTCACTTCAAGAAATCTTCGCCATGGTGAAGGATCAATCTGTGTAAAAATACCGAGTGAAATTACATTTCTACCCTTCTTTTGCTTCTATTCTTTCATCTTCTCTCTCTCCTTCTTTGTAATTTCCTCTCCATCTCTTTATTAACCCTCTATTCCCTTACTCATTTTCGTACTTCCCTCTACTTCGCCGTGGCAATCCAAACTCACCTTCACTAAATCACTTATTCCTTCATTCTCATCAGTCCGTTTCGCGTTCATCCTTCGTATTTGTGCATCTCTCCGTCCCCTTCATAAGTATCTCATCATTGTTCATGTTTTACCCCTTTGTTTTCATTTAGTTAGGGCATGTTCACCACAGCGAAGAACTTCTCTTTCGTCGTGGCATCGTAGGCTATAGCTTTCACCGTGGCGAAGGACTGTTCTTTCACCGCGACGTGGCAAGTGTAGCCTTTGCCACAGTGACACATTAAGTTCACCGCGACGAACTTCATAGGTTTTCACTTTCAGTTAATTTTGTTCAATCCTTTTGTTTATTTTTCTGTGTTTGTTTTCTAGAGGAACATGCCTCGAACTAAAAACCATACTCGTCATTCTCCCACCGTCTCATCTAGTTCATCTAGTTCACCCAATAATTCTACTCCTTCTCATAGTGCTGATTCTAATATTTCCGACATAGTTGACAAGATAGATGCTAGGTTGTTCATTAAAGAGCGCTCCTTTCCCTTAACTCCACGCCATAATCCCTTTGTTCATCAACTAGTAAACTCTCAGCTTATGGGATTAGTCTAACAAACGGCTTAGGGAAATGATAAATTCGTTCACCATTTTTACACTTATGCCCGACACCACAACACCTTAGAACTAAATTTTCGTGGTGTAAGAGCCCCCACTGCATTCACCACAGCAAGCATCCGTGAGCACTATAATCTCCCTCCTATTCTTTGTTGTCATTATGACCAGTTGAATCACAATTATCCATGGGACGATGTTATTCGTACCCTCTATCTCTAGGGCGTCGTCTGGCATCAACCAAGGATTTATCAACGTTACCTTAAACGTTATGATCTCAGACCCAAAGCTCATCCTTGGCTCCATTTAGTTAGTAAAAACATCATCCTGACCTCCCATCTAGCTTACGTAACGAAACAGCAAGCCTTGTACCTTTATCTTCTAATGACTGGTCGCCCAGTCGACACAGCTAATGCCATTGTTTCCGCCCTCCATGACTCCATCACCACAGCCAAACTCACGAATTCCATCACTTTCCCCCACCTCATCACCAATATATTTCGGGTCCATAATGTCCCGAAATTCAATAAGGACAGCTATTTTAACCCGGCTCCCCTATTTCGTTATGCTGCCTCAAACAACCCCACATCCAGCCTCCTTCCCCTTCTACCCCACCTTTTGATGTTGTTACTAACAATGCCGCTGCAGTGCCTACCAAGGATGGTCCTCCAGCTATGACCCTTCTAGAGTCTATCACTTTACAAACCCTTACTAGCCGAGTCGATGGCATTTCTGCAGACTTGGTTGCCCTATGGGACACCCTACTTCAAACCATCACCCAATAGGATCGAGATTAACGGTACCATCAATGGATAGATGCCTTGCTTGTAGCGCACCTCCACTTTCAGCTTCCTTCTGATGAAGATGACCTGCTTAATGGTGCTGGCCCATCACGAGAAGCTCCTTCTGACGCTGGGGATGATCACCCCAATGGAGTAGTTTTAGTTTTCAGATGTTCAGTTTACTTTTGTAATGTCCAAACTTGTTGACTACAATTTAATATATATAATTCTCTTTGCAATTTCAATTTGTTGCTTGCATATCCGTGCTTTAATTTTTCTAATATTATGGACAATATTATGTTTAAGTGTGGGGGAGGTGCCAATTTGACATTTTTGTTGTCAAATGTGCATAATGCCAAATTTTAAAAAACTTGGTGTTTGATTCTTCACCGCAATGCACCCTGTCTTTGCTACAGTGAAGTGCAAAATTGAATCTTTTCGTCACGGCAAATTATTTCTTCGTCGCAGCAACATATGCATGCTGACTAGTTTGCTGCAATGAACTCTTGGTTTTGTCGTGGCGACATTCTCTCGTTTAACAGTTCTCCCTAATTAGATTTTTTTTCACTCCTATATGATTTTATAAGTTTCAAAGTGGTCCAATGTTTTTGAAAATACCTTCTATTCTTTAAATGATAGTCGGTTTTGGCTAATTTCATTTTCAATGTTTTCAACACAAAGTAAGTGAGGGTATGTCGACAAAGTAGCACTGTATGTTTTTAATTTTTTAGATTGTTCATGGAGATAGTACCCTTGTTGGAAGGATATTTGAGCCTAAATTCTTTCATTGTTGTGTGTATCTACTTAATTTCATATCTTTTTAGAACTTGTCTTAATTCTTAATCAAAGCTGGATGAACTAGAATTTTGTTAACATGATAGAGGCAATATTTCAAAACCCTATTACCCCAAACACAAACCCCATAAACATTTATCCATTACTAGCCCCTTGAGTTGTATTTTTTAGTACATGCACACATTTTCTTATGGTGTCAATATTTTTATTTCTTAGTCTCTCCTATATCTCAAGCAATAAGAAAAAAAGCTAAGAAAAGAAAGGTATATATTTTCAAAACAAAATATTCTGTCTATTAAAAATACAAAAAATATAGATTATATGGTCATTTGTGTAAATATTGTCTTCTAGTTGACATCTATTTCATACTTAAGGTGCATGTACTCATATTTTTCTTTCTTCTTTCATCCATTCCATCTAGCCTTCCATGCATTACAACCTTGAAAAGCTCTCTTGATTTTCAAAATTATAGTTCTTGTAGTGAAGATGTAGAATTATTACAAGCTTATGGAAGAGAGTGGACTAAGCAGATTTAAAGTGAAATTATCCCAAAAACAAGTTAGATGAGAGCAAACACCTTGCCTTGAGTGAGATCTCTTTTACTCAATCTTTTGGATTAAATTCTTATGGTGTTTATTTTCTTGGCACTCTTTCAGTCTGCTTTGATTGATTTATGAGAAAGTGATTTTTTCCAATTTCCTACTCTTATTTTAAGAATGGTCAGGATTTTCTTTTGCACTGGTGTATTTTTTAATCTTATAAACTTTTTCCAGGAGTACAAAGGTCTAAGTGCTGGGGAATTTGATTGAACCCAAGTTTATTATATAAATTGGCGACATTTTCATGACCTTTACTACACTTTTTGGCTGTTATTTCTAGATTTTATGTAGTTTGAGAGTAAAATTTGTTGAAAATGAGTGATAATTGTATTAATTAATTTTCTGAGAACAATTGATACTTCAAACTACCATTTGTTCTTTATAGGAGACTAAAGAAGAAGATGTGGAAAGAGTTGAATTCAAGTCAACAAGTCAACAGTCGTAACAGGAAGTTCGTCGTGGCGAAGAGGATGCTTTGTTATGGCAAAGAATGAAGAGTTCCAAGCAAAATCTTTCGAGAAAAGTTAGCCGCGGCGAAGATTTATATTGTCTCCACAACGAAAGGGGCCAACAAAGCAAAAAAACCTTAAGGAAAAGTTCGTCGTGCCAAACTTATCTGTTGCTGCAGCCAACCTTCGAATACCCGAACCATTTTCGAAAAGATACCCACTGCACAACTTGATCCATAACCCATTTTCTTTAAAAACCTACCATTTTAGGTTAAAAGCAGTCGGCACACATTTAAGAAAAAAACACTCCGAATCTCTCTACACTTTCTTACTCTTAAAAATACCTTCGGAAACTATCATTACCCTCTCCTCTCTACTTCACCGTCAACTTCTCCACCAATAGCTGCTACCATGGATGCTTCTACTGGGTTCCTGATTGAGATTCCTCCTGGAGTAACGCTTGGATAGGCACCTCTTTCCTCTTGAAAAATGTAGTAACGGCTAGAGTTCAATGGGCTTCAAAGGGGAGTAATTCATCTCATGTTCAGCTACAATATTATGAACTCCTAGGTTTAGGATTTGTAATTTCTAGTTGAATGTTCTTGATTAGAGTTTAATCAAGTATTGGATATTTAATATGTTATTGGGATTTGGTGATGTAGAATTTTGAGCTTGAATATATGAAGTCTCATATATGTTTATTTGTGATGGTTGATTCTCTCTTATCTACCTAGTTGTGTTTGGTATGGAGATGATTCTAGACCCCAAGTGACTTCTTGCATTAACTTACCCATTGCACACACTAAGAGCATTCAACAAGGTTTCAATAAATGTAGTTCATTAATTGAAACTTTGGACTTATAGAGTTCTTTGAGTTTGCCATTTGAAACTTAGTGATTCACTCCTGTTAAAATTCGTTTCGAACAATGGTAGCCGAAGCTCATTTTTAAAAGGATACTATTATCATTTGGTCGTTGCTTTTATTTTATCGCTTTATCATTCCCAAAATCCAAAACACTTTCTATCACATTTTCTTACAATTCTCTTGTTTTAGTCCAAGTTTCTAAAGATTGAAAACCCCCTCTTCCTTGCTAATTTTGTTTGTATATCATGACGTATGGGCTAGCTTAGTTCTATTAATTTGGTTCTGATTAAGCGAAACGAGCCAAGGTTGCATTCTTTACTACAATCATTGGAAAACAAAATTTTTTTATTTGGCCTCCAAGGGTGAGAACGAAAAGGCTCGAGTCAGTTATATGGGAGTTCCTATCATAACTTCTAAGCCCAAGTACTATGACTGCCTACCTATTATTGAAAGAATGAAATCCAGAGTGATGTCATAGAAAAATACATTTTTATCTTCTGCGGCTAGATCAACTCTCATTACTTCGGTTCTTAGCAGTTTACATATTCATTGGACTGCACATATATCTTTACCTAGGAAAGCTATTAAAGAGATGGACAGAATTATGAAGCCCTTCTTATGGATAGGAAAAATTGAAAACTTCAAAAATGTTATAATTAAGTGGAGTGATGTGATTATCCTTAAAAAGAATGGAGGTCTTGGGATCATCTCAATTTCAACAATGCAGAATGTTTTAATGTGTAAGAGGTTGGGGAGACTATATACTATCATAAAGCATTATTGATCAAATAGATCCATGAATATTATTTAAAGCATACTAACTTCTGGCAGCCCGACTATTCTAGGGATG
This sequence comes from Erythroxylum suave, assembly GCA_027563595.1. Taxonomy (NCBI): domain Eukaryota; kingdom Viridiplantae; phylum Streptophyta; class Magnoliopsida; order Malpighiales; family Erythroxylaceae; genus Erythroxylum; species Erythroxylum suave. The sequence goes on from JAOSBN010106243.1 coordinate 5,358, forward strand.
GTTCTTTCATCCTTAAGTAGATGATGAAATTAAGGGTGATCATCTATCTTTATAGTTAGCATCAAATTGGTATTGGGGAAAAGACATGGATTTGGTTCGACAATTGGCTTGACATAAGCCTTATTATTCATGTACTTGAATTTCAACACCTAAGGAATAGAATGACATTGAATTCAAAGTTATCTTCTCTAATTGTGAATGGAGAATGACATGGTGATTTCAAGGGATTCCAATCTCTAGTGAATTACCTTCCCTAATTAAATGATTTAATAAATGATTATGTTATTACCTGGAGACTGAACCAGAATAGAAAATTCTTTAATATTTCATGGTATCAGCTATTTTTAGATCAAACTATTAAAGTCCCTTAGTTTAATCTATTATGGAGAAATATTGTCAGCGCAAAGGCCTCTTTCATTAAATGGCTTGCGGTCAAGAATAGACTTCAAACCAAGAGTCAATACTATGGCAATGAGGATGACACATGTCTACATTTTAACACAACAGTGGAGGATAGAGATCGCCTTTTCTTTCTATGCCAGTTTCCCATAGCTATCTAAAGCAAAATTTTATATACGTTACCTAATAACAATGGTCGTTACAACTGGGAGCAAACACCGAATTGGGTCATTCAAAACTCAAAGCATAGGAAAACTAATGTTACTCTCTTTAAAGCAACATTCACTATCACCCTATATTACATTTGGAAAGAAAGGAATAACAAAAGATTCACTAATAAGAAGGAAGAGAAATACTTGATTACGGATAGGTAGTTAACCTCGTCAGAGCTTGTATCTACATGAAGAATGCACAACATTCTCTTTTTATAGAAATGAAGCAAACATGGTGTTTATAGTTCATCTTAGCAACTTCATAAAGACATATGTACTAATTTTTCTATTAGATCTTTCCATATTGATGTAAGATGAAAGCAGGCTAATATCTTATAACTCACTGTGATGTTGCTCTCGTTTTGTCTATAGTCAATGTATTATTCATTTTTTAGAAAAAAAAAGCCCACTGTTTTAAAGTTAAAAATCTTTGTTTTTAATGGTAATGAAATGCAATACTAATCACCACTTTGTCATTGTGATTAGAAGTTAAATTTCTCATCATTAAAGATGAAGATCTCACAAGTTGAAGAACTTCAAGTATTAAATTGGAATTGATATAAAAATAGGTGATTGTATTAAGAAAATTTTTTTATTTGAAAATAATTAAAGAGATTGGAGTATATTGAAGATTGATGTACGTGCATACAAAAATAGGTCACCATACTCTACGATAACTAATCAACCCCGAGAGGTCAACTACCAAAATTCTCTACACAATTGTCAAATGGTTAGCTTTCTACAACAAATTGGCAGTTTAATATGAAATTTCATATGAGGATCCAAAGGCCATTTAAGGTTCCAATAACTAATTTCATATATTTTAGTACAAATAGGGTCCACGAGCATGATAATTCCATGAAAAGTAAAAAGGTAAGTTCTAGAAAAGTTATTTGAGCTATATTATAATTATTTAAGTGAATTTTTGCAATTGAGATTGGGTGATTGTTTTTACAATATAATTCATGCAGGTGAGAGTTTATTCAAATGTAAATTTGTAATATTTTTTATTATAATTATTATAAGATTCATAAGGAATCTTATTATAAAGTTTAAGGATTATAAGGGATGATATCCATTCAAAACAAACGTAGAAAATTGGAAAGAAAGACATTGGATTCTTTTCACTGGACCAAAAATTTATGGTGAATTCAATACCTAAGGCCCTTATAGAGTAAATGTAGGGAAAACAAGGGATGAAGACACAATAATTACACTTTTTTCTTTTTTATATCTTTTAATATATTTGCTTATTGCTTTATTTAATCGTGTCAATTGTACATATAATTTCTTGCATCTTATCAAAATGCTAGTTTTACACAAGATAAATCCTTAAAATTTAGCATAATCCATCTTTTAGTCTATAAACACCCAAAGTAAATTTTCATCTGGTGGCTTTCTATTGGTCTAGCAATTGGTGTCAAAGTAGGTTCTAATTATCATGCATTTGTATACATATTGTAGGATTGAGATAAGTTTAGGACACATATAAGAGCATCCAGTAAACATGGATTAAACATTAATAGGACATCATTTATATATATATATATATATATATATATATATATATATGTATGTATGTATGTATGTATGTATGTATGTATATGAAGTGCTTCCTTACGAGAGAAAGCACTTATTTATGGCACATTATAGGAAAGGAAGCCCTCGTCCATTGAAATCTTGTATTACAAATATTGCAACTTTATCTATACCTAAATTAGAAATTGGATGGAACTCAGAAAATAAAATGTTCGCTAAATACAAAAGATGTTTTATGCATGAGGATGAAATGAGTTTAGTAAAGTATCTATTTATAAAATCATTCATCAAATAGGGATATATTAGGGGCAACTCGTGAAGGCATAAATCAAATTCAATGAAAGTAAGTTTAGCATGGTTGTTCCTCAATATCAGTTACCTGACAAGATGTATAATAAATATTTTTATGCCATATACACTTAACTGGTAGTATTATCAGCAGCATGAAAGGAATTCTCACTCAACTCGAGAAAGTTTGTTGGTCATTTTGAAGAAAACATTATTAGGAAATCGAGACGGGATCTGATCCAAACCGCAGTGGAATAATCACGAAACTTTTTCGTGACTTTTGATTTCCCGAAAACTAAGATCTATTTAATTCTATAAAAAGGATTAACATGAATCATGATAACGTGAAATTTAATTCGTACCTTATTCCAAAGTTTGATCTTTGTCTTATCGTAACCCTCGAACCATTTCCTAAACCGATCCGCCTCAACCACCGTAGCCGCACAAGTGTCCAGCCTCTAACGGTATCCACAAAATAGGTTGAAAGAACTCTGTAACTTTTACAAAGAGGGTTAAGCATGAAGTGCTAGCTCCACAAAGCTTAAGCCTATTTATAATAAGCTTTGGAGGTTTTAATAATTTAATTGAAATTAACTAACTTCAACTTTAATTAGAAATACAAATAATTCTAATTAAATACCAATTATTCCCATATAAGAATCAATATCACATATTGATCCTTATTTATTAAATATCTCATATTTAATCATAAAGTTTCTCAAACTTTACAAACAAGTCCAACTTGATTAAATTAACTTTGCTCTCCCCAACCCATTCTATATGTATGACCCACTAGGTTCCCAAATATGTTGGCAATGATTATAAATTATAATTCTAATTCATAATTAGAATTGGATAAATTAAAACTCCTTTTAATTTATCTTCAATTATCTAATTAAACAATTTATAATCATAGATCAAGATTGGCGTCTAGCAATGCATCACGTCCACCCAAATATTTAGGAATGTCAAAGTGGTTTTGACTAACCTTTCTGTGCATAATTTTTCCGTATAATTCAATCCTTTCATCAATCAATGTTCCAATCAGACATAGAGCATAGAATTAATGTCTACTCTATTTTGAGTCTAATCTTATTAGTTCTCTGCCATTAGCTATTGATTCAATTAATGATATTTGTAAACTATCTATAAAATATCTTTCCACCTTGGCCAAGGATTTCCAAATCAATACCAATCGAGAACAACGAAACATTCTCCCTAATTACTTTAGGGTGATGAATCCTATCTTAATCACACAGCTATCTCCATATAATTCATGCTACATCCAATGACTACCGATTAAACAACCCATGATTAAATAGATCATAGATAGTATCAAAACGAAGCAATCCCTATACAAGTAATGTTCAAAATGGGTTTCTCATATCGGGTCTGTTCAGTGAACTTGTTCTCTATCAAACACCCACATGTTTGTTTAAGTATGTCTATACTTTAGCCTATGAGATCAACTACTTCCTTCATAAGGAAAAACATAACGTATGCTAGTCTTTTTACGTTCTATTAATGTCCATTCTTAATAGAACAATGACTAGGAACATTTAGGAATAATACATAAATGCAATATGAATCTCATAATTATAATCTCATTATAATTTCATTTGCAATGTATAATTATTTCATGGACTTTATCATATACATTTAAACATGTACAAGATAAATAATGCCTTTAAATAATTTATCACTAAACTACAACCAAAGTGATTGGCTGTAGGGCATAAACCAACAATCTTCGACTTGTACTAAGCCAATCATTTAAGCATCTCATACCATATCACCATATGATGATTATTCTACTACTGGAACAGTGGCTTAATGAGAGAATTCTATAAGATTCTCTATAGTGAGCACCTGCTTCAGTCTTACAACTCCCATCTTAATTATCATCATAATTAAGAAATTTTTCCTAAATACATTCTTGGATCTTTGATGAGACATTAGCTCCTTCTGCATGTCTAGTGGCTCTAACAGTAATTACTGTCCTGAACAATGCAAAGAAATTCTATCAAGTTCAATAAGAACTTGTTGATCTAATTAATCATTTCCACTAAATGAAAAATGTATTATGGCTCAATTAATAACAATTGCTACATTGGAACCTTTCCAGTCCTAAATGATATTGTTCTAAATAAATAAACCTTAATTAGGATTTACTTCTAAAGTTATATCCTTATCATCTTAAACTCTACTATCAACTCACTCATAGAGTAATGAATATCTTCAATACTTCACAAGTATCTGATATCTTCATACTAAACATCTTTAGTACATTATATATGCACTTGGACTTAGAATAAGTTAACAATGTCCAATCTATCTATATAGATTTAATTCCCAGAATTAAGTTGTTACCTTTTCATATCCAACATGAGTTGTTCTTGGACAACTATGTGTTCAACAATTGAAGGTTAGAACTGTTGTACTCTTTGAGCAATATGTCTCTACATACTCCCACTGAAGAGGACAACTATACTCCCACTAACCTTCTTGTAGACATGATAAATTCACAATCATCTCCAAAACAAACTCTTTGAATTCATCATGAATGTGAATCTTTCAATATCTTGTAGCCTTTTAACTATACATCAAATGTATCATTAAAGGAACTAGTACCAATTGGATGTAATTTTATGAGATTTGAACATTTCAAATTCCTTCTTACTCCTACTAATTATCATAAGAACCATTCTCCTATAAGTATACATTGAATCAAACAATTTGTTCAATGAATCTATAAGATTATATCCAATCTCTTGGATATCTTATAACCTTTTATTATCCAATTTAGTTCTAAACTAAATGGATAATATATGCTTTAGCTAAGCATCATATCCTTAAATCACTAGCTTTAACTATTTCAAATACTTAGCATTTCGTATCTAATATGAAATCTTGCTAATTGATTTAATTGGAACTATAGAAGGTAAGTTATAGTACTAAGCATAGCTATAGAAGAAATAATATTGCATCCTACAATATCTAATATTGCATTTTCCTCCGTATATAAATCCATACTTTTATGAATTTAGTTATGAAGGTATTTACTAGAGAATCTCATTTCCTATAGATAACTGAAAATATAAAACTTGCCACAAAGATCTCATCGATGTGCTTCAGCATTTTCAATGCTAAATTTCCCCTTAGATTTAAACAATTTGAACTTTTTCAAAACTTTAAATCATCATTTCATTTAATACATATGACTATATCACATAAAGTCATT
>JAOSBN010106284.1:0-11035 GCA_027563595.1 Erythroxylum suave
AGGAACGCAATTTGATCCAATTAAAGGTAATAAGGTGGCCCAATAAATTATCAGGATTAATGGGTCGAAGTTCGGGTAAAAAATGGATCCATTTCAGTGTGGACCTGGACCGTATCGGACTTGTGATGGGAAAGCCCGATATGGAAGTTCAAATATATATATAGGTCTCCTGTGGTTACGTATATAAGTCACGAGCATTATTGACAGCTCCGACCCATTCTGAGCGCCCGTGCATTGCGGAAATCACAGAAAGGCTTAGAGTTCGAGGCGGTGATCAATTCTAGAAAAGGAACCAGGAGCTGAGGAGCACAGGAGAGGGAGAAAAATCAAGTTAAAGTCTGATGGAGCCCAAGACAGGTATCTTCAATTTTCTCCATTTTTAATTCATTCACGGGTAATCCTGGGTGCGTAGTAAAGCCAGCTCTACGCGTTACATACGATGCCATGGAGCTTGAGATCTTCATCAATCCAGGTACATCACCACCTAATCCGGTCATTATCATTGCAGAAGTTCAGACTTCATCAAGTCCAGATTTTCGAGACTGGAAACGTTTTGATCAGTTCCTCCTTTGCCGGTTGCTCTCCACCATTGGTGATGATGTGATTGGACAGGTCAACACATCTTCTACCTCACTTGTTGTATGGCAAACGCTTGAAAGGTTGTATGCGCAGACATCCATGGTTCGTGTCTTGCAGCTCAAGCAACAGCTCTCTTACACAGTTTACTCACCTCCAAGCTTCTTCCTCCACCTGTTCCAATCTACAAACCAAAGCCATCAGTACCAATCTATAAGCCTAAGCCTCCAGTTTACTCACCTCCAAAGGTTCTTCCACCACCTGTTCCTATCTACAAGCCAAAGCCACCAGTCTTCCACAAACCTCTTCCTCCACTTCCTAAGTTTCCACTATTCCCTAAAAAGCCATGCCCACCTCTTTCTAAGCACCCCAAAATTCCTCCAAAGTATTTTCACCATCCCAAGTTTGGAAAATGGCCTCCTTTGTCTCCGATTCACTAAGATATCTACATGTCTCAGGATTCTTATCTCATGTTTCTGCTGTATTCTGAAGTTAAATTTGCAGTTCCAGAAATAAATCCTTCAAGATAGAGAAAAGGAAGTAAAAGTCTTCAACTAGAGAACTGTGTTAATTACTTGTAAATTCTTTATGTTAAACTTAATGAACTTCATCTTATGGTGAGTTAATACCATCTTCTTTATAAGAAAAGTGTTACCAACTCCATTATATATGGCAGCTGTTTCATTTTCTGCCAAGATCAATGTTAATTTGCAGTTTCCTGTACACTTGCATGCTTCTTTTTTTCTTTTTTTGAGAATTGTACATGCTTGACTAAAGGAAAGTGGTCCTTTTTTTTTTTCGTAAATCCTTCAATCATGGCTATAGCGCATGATCAGAACTGAATCAATCTTCCGAACTGCAGCTGTCAAGATATAGACTTGTAGCTATAACATACCTAGCTATATTAAGTTTTCTGATAATCAATTAAGAGGTGTTAAATCTTTTTAATTTTTAAAAACTTTTGTTTAATTGTCTAAATTTTAAAAAATGGATAATTAAATTTAAAAGATTTTTCGTTAATATTTTTATAAAATGTCTATTAAAATAATGTAAAGAATAGCATTTAAAATTACATAATTTTTCTTCTTTATTAATATAGTTTTTGAGTTTTTTATAACAAATATTTTAGTAATTTTGAATTTGAAATGCAGTCAATTATGCTCAAAAATCATGTTGAGTGACTCCTAAAATAATAATATTCAAAATATTTATAATTTTATAATTTATTATCTTTATAATTTCTATTTAGAGATGACATTGGGTCAGGCCCAAGGCCCGAGACAGACAATCGTTTAAGATCGTGTCTAACTAGATTATTTTTTACTCAAAATTTGAAAAAAACCATAATTTTACTTTAAAATAACGTCATTTTCACTTAAAAACTTTTGGAATTCAAAAAACAACAATAACAATTTAGCAAAAATTTCGTTGATACGCGAAGTCTGGAGAGATTCAGTATTAAGTTGTCTTATTTCTAGCTGGTAGAGAGTCTGTTTTTGATAAACCTACATGAAAAGAAATATATATAAAATATAAATATACTTATTAAAATACTAAAGTAATAATAATTAAAAATAAAATCTCATGAAAGATAATAATAATAATAATAATAATAATAATAATAATAATAATAATAATAATAATAATAATAATAAAATGTGAATAAATAAAATATAAAAAGTAATAAAATAAATAATACAAAAAATATAGAACAAGGTAAAACGACAAACAAGTCATTGCAAGAAATATTTAGGAAGAGTAAGAAAATGTTTAGGTAAAATAACTAAGATGAAAATACTACATATTAAATGCTTAGGGTAAATATAAAATACAAGACTCAATTAAAACTAATATTTTATCTTAACTGTTTTAAATTATTAATTATTTAAAATCGAGTTAAAGATCCCAATATTAACAATATTTGATTAGCTTATGCATATTTGTTTATACCACATATGTTTCGTGTTTTTTTTTTGGTGCAAGTCTAGGAAACAATTTCTAATACAAACTTAAAAATTGCAAAAGGAATTTTAGTGACTTAAAAATTAAAGAGTTTATTTTTAATAAATTAGACCACAAGTAATTCTTAGTATCTAATTACTAGGCATGTCAAGGTTCACGGGGCCTGGCTTTGCTTGATTTTGACCCAGGTTGAGGTCATGCCGAGCATTGGCCAGCCTGTAACTCTACCGAAACAATAAAAATAACGTTGTTTTATAAATTTTAAAAAAATTATAAGGACGAATCGGGCTAATTCGGCCCATTCAACTAAGGGCCAACTCGGCCCATTGACATCCATAATAATTACTTATTTCAACAATGTTTTTCTGTCTATTTGATTATAAATGTGGGAAACATTCTTAATTGCTTGTCAATTTCTCACTCGACCGACAAAGCTGTCATGTTCCTTACACCTGTCTGAAAAGCTAAAACTTTCTTCTCATCGCACCTTTAGAACAAGAAGTATCATGCAATCATTAGGTTGGTTAGAAGTTATAACAGTAAATGCGGCACTTAAAAGCTTACCGTAAGGAGGTTGGCCAACTGATTATCGCAGCTGTGATGGCATATGGAGACGCCAGTGAAGTATGAACGAAGATTCAATGAAAAATACAATAAAGAGCCAAAAATTCGACAATTTTCAAACATTGGAAAACAGTTTTTCAATTTTATTAGCAGTATAAACTAATTTAATTTGTATTAAATTAATTTAATTAAAATTAAGGTTTTTTTTTAAAAATTCATGTTAAAGAAGTAAGGAGAGCACGCGCTAGAAGCAACTGTGGGTTGAGCGTGCCTTGCACGCGCCCACATAAATTAAAACGTTGACTGACGCGTGGCGAGAACGGTGGGCATGTCTGCAACATGCACCATCGTCTTCCACGTTCCTCCAACCTTCCCACACCGTTCTTCCCACGTTGCCACCCTCCATGGAACGTGTTGCTACCACGTTTCTCGGACGTTGCCTACTTCATCCTACATCGCTTCATCGTCCACCGTTGGATCTCTAACCGTCACCTCCCGCCGCTGCTTCCTCCAATCGTTCTACTTCTGGCCTGCACGCCTGGGTCTCCACCATGACGTTTGCTTTTATTCATGGGCGATTAATCACCCATCGTCTTCCACTCAAAAATCTAGTGGGCGACCCACTTCAACAGTGGCATCGCCACTAGTTTTTGGCTGAATCAATGGTGTTACGCCACTGGTTTCAAGCCTGGTGGGCGACTGCCACTGGTGACGTTGTATGAAGATTATTTGGTAGGGTTTTTCGTTAAAGGATTAAAACCAGAGATTGGAGTAACGGTGAAGTTGCATGAGCCTCTGTCGATACATCAAGCTTACACATTAGCCCGTAAACAGGAGGCCATATTGAGGTCTAATGGGGGCGCAATGTTTAAACATGAATCGAGGGTGAAGGGGACAAATGATAATGGCAGCTTCAATCCCAAGTCACGCAGCTCACAGTTGGCGAATGCCATGCGCAGATCACCAGCTGAAGGGTTATTACCTACTCCTACATTGGCATTACGATCATCAGCATCGGGAAGAACCCCTAACTTTCAAAGACGTTTAAATAGTCGGGATTTTGATGAAAAAAGAGCGAAGGGCCTCTGTTTATGGTGCGACAAGAAGTATAGTATTGGCTATCAATGCAAGAAGAGACAACTTCAGTTTTACACAATTACAGGGGACAATGACAATGGCAATAACACTCAAGAAGCAGGAGAGAACGAATTGGAAGAGAATCTTGAAGAAGAAGATAATCCGATGGTCTCCATGCAAGCCATGCTGTGATTATCATGGAACACCGAATTTAAACAGATGAGAGTAATCGGAGTGCATCAAAGAAGGGAGATACACATACTGATCGACAATGGGAGCCCCCATAATTTTGTGGACACTTCAATTATAAGGAAAGGATGATGCCAGCTCCAAGAAATAGAACCCATTCTTATCACCGTAAGGGGTGGGCTACAACTGAGATGCCACCAATGCAGTAAGGGGTTCCGGTGGACAATGTAGGGAGTGCAATTTTCCATGGACGCACTGGTAATGGCATTAGGGGGTTGCGATGTGGTATTAGGAGTGCAATAGTTGAGTAGATTGAATGAAGTTTTATTCAACTTCAGTAAGCAAACCATGACGTTCAAATGGGAGGGACGTGTAGTGACGATAAGTGGGAATCCGGAAGGGAAATCAAAGATCATTTCTAGCAAGGAATTCCAGTAACACATAAACCGTGCGATAGGGGGCCAACTCTCCATGATGCAATTATCTACCCCGATTGAATTCCAATTACAGCATATGAGAATAACATCGGATTAATGGAGCGCATTCGATGAGATCAACGTGATTCTATCGGAATATGCAGACGTCTTTTAGGAACCGACAGAGCTTCCCCCAAACTGCCTATATAATCACAGGATAGTTATGAAGGAAGGAGTTGAATCCATCAATGTTCGTCCGTATAGAAACTTAGGGGCACAAAAGAATATAATTGAACAATCAATTCGGGACCTCATGAAGCAAGGGTTCATTCGACAGAGTTATGGGCCATATGAGTCACCGGTAGTTTTGGTAAAAATGAAACACAACTTGTGGAGAATGTGTGTGGATTATAGAGAATTAAACAAACACATGGTGAAGGATAAATTTCCGATAACGTTGATTGAGGAATTACTTGACGAGCTACATGGGCGAAATGGTTTACTAAATTGGATCTACGTTCTAGCTATCACTAGATCAGAATGCACCCGAAAGATGTATCAAAGACAGCCTTTAGGACGAATGAAGGACACTATAAGTTCCTCTTCATGCCATTTGGCATAACGAACGCCCCCTCGACATTTCAAAGGTTGATGAACAAGCTCTTCAAGCCGCACCTGCACCATTTCATCCTGGTAATTTTCAATGACATCCTAATATATAGTCTAATGTTGCAGTTGCATGTTCAACATATTTCAATGGCGATGGAAACACTGAGGAGGAATCAGTTATTCTTAAAAGGTAACAAATGCATGTTTGGAGCGAAGCAAGTAGAATATTTAGGATACATCGTTTCGAAAATGGGGGTAGTGATAATCACTGAAAAGTTAAAACTATTGAGGAGTGGCCGGTACCCAAAGGAATAAAGGAACTCAGAGGATTCTTAGGGATTACGGGGTATTATCGGAGGTTTATCAAAGGATATGGGTTGATAGCTAAGCCATTAACGAACTTGTTGAAGAAAGATCGCGTCACAAGTTGGGGGTGGCAGGAAGAAGAACAGAAGGCTTTTGAGAAACTAAAAGAAGCGATTACTTTAGCTCCGATGTTAACATTACCTGATTTCTCTAAGATCTTCGTAATTGAAGCAGATGCCAACAGACAACGTATAGGAGTAGTATTACAGTAGGATGACCATCCTATAACATTCCTTAGCAAGGCGTTAGCAAGAAGACACTACGGGTTGTCTTCATACGAGAAAGAGTTCCTGGCAATAATCAAGGCCATTAAACATTAGCATCATTATTTGAGGTGTAAGCTATTTATTGTGAGAATAGACCACCGAAGTCTAAAATATTTGCTGGAACAGAGGTTGAGAACTCCATTCTAGCAATCATGGCTTCCAAAACTACCAGGTTACGATTTTGAAGTTCAATATCGGAGTGGGAAAGAGAACAATGCTATAGACGCCCTTTCGAGGATCACAAGTGTAGAGATGATGATGTTGTCGATAACACAGATACGGGGTGAATTATTAGAAGAGATGAAAAAAGTCGGGAGGAGGATCAGGTGATGCAAGAAATGATTAGTAAGTTGAGAAATGGCATATTAAAGTCCAGTGTTTATGAGTGGAAAAATGAATTGTTAACGTGGAAGGGCTGATTGGTAGTGGGTGATAACAAAGGAATAAGGAACAAAATAATCAGAATCAGTCATGATGAGGCGATGGGCGGCCATGCAGGAGTAGTGGCTGCAACAAAAAAAGTACAAAATATGTTCTTTTGGAAGGGTTTGGCCAGGGATGAGCGAAGGTACGTTTAGAACTGCATGACTTGTCAAAGAAACAAGTACGCAATTCAGCCTATCTAAACCTTCTATAACTGATAAAAATTCTGGAAGGAAGCTAGTGGGAGATAAGTATGGACTTCATTGAAGGGTTACCCATATCAAAAGGGAAGTCAGTGATTATGGAGATCGTTGATAGGTTTACTAAATACTCTCATTTCATATCAGTGAGACATCCCAACGTTGCTAGTGAAATAGCTGAATTATTTCTTAATAATGTATTTAAACTGTATGGGATGCCAAAGTCGATTATCAGCAATAGGGATCCAATTTTCATGAGTAAGTTTTGTCAGGAACTATTGAGATTACAAGGGGTGCAACTTAAGTGTTCCATCACCTACCATGCTTAGACCGACAATCTCATTGAAGCAATTAACAAAATTTTAGAGATGTATTTATGGTGTTTCTGTGGTGAAACTCCGCAACGTTGGAGCAAGTGGATATCTCTAGCCGAGTGGTGGTACAATACTACCTATCAACCTTCGATTGAGTCTACACCCTTTGAGGTGTTATACGGCTACCCTCCACCAGTTTACACGCCATATATGGCTGGGGACTTGAAGGTAACCGCAGTGGATCGCATTCTCAGAGATAGAGAAACTACCATCAACATTACGAAGTTCCACTTACAGCGAGCTCAAAACAGAATGAAGCAGTACACGGATACTAGACGTTTGAAGCGTGAGTTCGAAGTGGGCGAAATGGTGTTGCTCAAATTGCAACCATACCAACAACATACGTTACAGAGGAGAAACAATAAAAAATTTTCTCCCTCGTACTACAAACTGTACAAGGTGCTGCAAAAAATGTGGAAGGTAGCTTACAAGCTCGAGCTACCAGCAACGTCCTTAATACACCTTGTATTCCATGTATCACAACTAAAGAAGGCAAGAATGGACCAGAGTAGAGTTGTGTCAGTGTTGCCATAGTTCATTTCTCCGGTGGAGCGACAACAATAGCAGTACTAGATAGATGCATCGCGAAAAGGAACAACAAAGCAATCACGCAACTATTAATACAATTGTCAGACGAAGGGAAAACCGGCGCAATGTGGGAGTATCTCTTTGACCTTTAGAAGCACTATCTGGAAATTAATCTGGTGGAAAATATATCGGAAGGGGATTGTTACGGAGGAAGATGAAGAAGATGATACATAATAAAACATGACGGAAAACATTAGGAAGAAGGGCTGAGGATTACGTTTAAATAAAAAGTCATGTATTACTATTGTGGACGTCAAACTAGAGTATAATAGTACTTGTATTAAAACTGCATCTAAACGATTACAATGGCATGGAAAAGTATTGTATTTGATTTGTTCTTCTCTTTCTAATCAATGGAATCTATGTCTCTCTCTTCCTATTGATGTTCTTTCTATCCGTCTGACAAAAATCATAACCAGATTCCCACAAAATCCATTTTCTCCATTTTTGTTATCAACATAAGCCAATATACAACAAAGCAACAAAAATAGCAGACACCAATTTTGGGTTTCTCTACTTTCTTGGATTAGGTTTTCATATATAAAACCTTATTCATGGTGTTAAAATTTAAAAATCAGATAAAAACCCATTCCAGAAATCGCAAGATACTCACACAAAACATGACTAATTGATTTTTTGCTTTGCCTTCTTGTTTTTTAGAACCCAAGTAGACAATAGCAAGCAAACCCAAACGCAATCGTAAGCTCCAAAAATGCAAACAACACACAGAAAACCTAAACCCAAAACGCAACTAGAAAGAACGCAGAACACTAAAAACTCAAATTCAAATAGCCTTAAAACTCAAACAGAAACGCCACTCCAGAACAAAATGTTAGGATATATGTTTTGGCATTATTTATCAATTGGACATATAAGATATTAATTGGATAATGACTTGGATTCAAAAGCTAAATGGATAATCTTCTAGTTGAAAAAGAATCCTATCTTAGTTTGAAGTCTATCTTGAATAGGAGTTGATTTGGTGAAAGATTACTTAAGGATATTGCTAGAAATTTTGTTGAGAATTAGTTGTCTCACATGAAGGCAGTGGCAAGAGGGTATGGCTGAAAGTTTGAGTGTGAATAACATAACTTTTATGTGAATGAACTGAAGAAGGGCATTGTTGTAAATCTCATTGGGAATTAAGTGGTTTTCTGGAAAAGATACGAGCATGTGTTTTTGGTCTTTGATTTTTTAGAGAACCCACGGTTGATTGGTGGTGAGTAAGGAGAGTGTTGTCTTTGGGAAAAATTTACCTATGGCTTATTTGTGAGTGATTGTGAGCATGAGTGCCTGGTAGGGTGCGTGATTTTATTGCCCTTTTGTTTTGATACTAAATCACTGGAGTAGCGCACTGTTGGAAGGAGTTCTCTTTATACATGGCTGGGTGATTTGGGCAAAAATGCTATGTTTTGGCTAATGTGATTCTTTTCTTGGGCTGGAATTGTTCACTGCTATATGTCCCTTTTTGTTTGGTTGTTGATTTATTAGGTAGTCTGGTTTTGTTGACTGATTTCATGTGTGGCTTCTGTGTGACTTCGATGGAGTTGTGTTTCTCCTTGATCAGCCATGGTTAATGAATTCCTAGTGCAGCCGTGAATTCCTTTTGCTGATTTATTTTTTGATCTGACTACTAAAGTAATCTTGGCGAACAATTTTCAGATCTATTTTAGAGGAGCTGAACCGATTGGGAAGTTGTTCTTTTCTTTTGCCTCAAGTGTTTTTGATTTTGTTTCTTGTTATTTTATTCACTTGAGTTGTTCCTTAATTATTTGATTAATTGTCTTTAATTAAGAGTGGTATAGAAAAATCCTTTGTCAAAGTTAGTACGAGGCGGTCGTACTATTACGTGTGAAATTCTTTCACGGGAAGTGAGGTTGAGGGATAAAGTCAACGGTTGAGTGGTGTCGGCTCAGTAAAGCCTTGGATAAATCTATTGTACTTCGGTGAAAGTTATTAATCTGGGTGAGGGCCCCGCAAACGTAGGTAAGGAGTGCCGAACTGCGTTACCAAATTTCTGGTGTCATTTATTATTTTGTTTTTGATTGGTTCTGTTTTTGTTTGTGCCAAAGACGACCACGTTAAAAATGGAAAATTTACGAAACTATGACCCCTACGGTTTTTTCAATTGGTATCAGAGCGGGTCACCATTTCAGAACTTGTTAGCAAGTTAGTGCAGATCCTAGTTTCGCGAATATGGCTATAAGAGAAGGAGCATCAATTATCAGGCCACCGTTGTTGGACAACTTAAATTATCTTGCATGGAAATCACAGATGAAGGTCTTTATTCAAGTACAGGGAACAAGAGCATGGAATTCGGTGTTATATGGCTGGACACATCCGATGATTATTGACGATAAGGGAGAGATAGTTCTAAAAGTTCTATCTGAATGGACAAGAGTCGAAGAAGAGAGGGCACTTGAAAACTCACAAGCACTGCATGCGATTTTTAGTGTTGTTGATGAAGGACGTTTCTAAATGATATCGGCTTGTGAGTCGGTTAAAGAAGCGTGGGATACTTTGCAGACTATTCATGAAGGGTCCAAGTCTATGATAGCATCAAGACTATAGATGTTAGCTGTGAGGTTTGAAGAACTGAAGATGGATGAAAATGAAACCATTGGATGAAAGGTTGCGAGATATAGCAAATTAGGCGCATCAACTCAGCAAGAAATATTCCAATCAGAAACTTGTCAAGAAGATGCTGAGATCACTGCCTCCAAGATTTATTTCAAAAATTGCAGCAATAGAGGAAGCCCACGATATCAATGATCTGTCATTGGAGAAGGTAATCGGAATTCTTACGAATTTTGAAATGAATCTTTTAAGGGGTAAGCAAGAAAGAAGCAAAGGATTAGCATTACAGGTTAAAATTCAAAAAGGTGAAAGGAAGGTGAAGATAATCAAATGCCATGAATGTCAAGGCTTTGGGCACGTTTAAGCCGAATGTGCTAATACTTTGAAGAAAAGAAAAGGAAAATCCTTTGCTAGCACCTAGATTGAGAATGATTCCGAGAGTGAATATGGTAGTGAAGAAGAAATAACTAATGGTGTTGCGTTAGTTGCCTTACATAGCAAAAGTCCAGTTACTTGCTTAACAGTAACTGATAAAGAAGTAACTAAAGGCACAAAAGAGAGAAAATTTCGAAAACAGTTCAGCTCGGGATTCAATACTGGCCTAGATGATAAAAAGGGAATATTTACAAGGATTACAAAGCTATGTATATGAAAAATAGGTGAAAACGTGTAGAAAGAATGAAAGATTGAAAGAAGAGAATCCTTCCATGAAGAACACCATACAAAAGTTAGAAAAGAATTTGATGTTGACATCAAATGAGCTTGGTGAAGCTAGAATGAAATTAGTAAGTACTAAAAAGGGATTGAGAATGTTAAATGGAGGTACCGAAAAGCTAGAAAAGTTGTTG
>JAOSBN010106295.1:0-11034 GCA_027563595.1 Erythroxylum suave
ACAATTAGACCTATAGAGATCCGAATTGAGTGATTTTGAAGTCTTTGGATTTCTAAAATTTGGAGGAAATTTATGTGATGAATATTTTTGGAATAATGCTGGGAATATCACAAACATGCATTGTACACGTTTTAATTTCTACATTTGCATTGTTAAATATTTCCGATTGTACACTTGGTAATATTGGTGTATTTTAATTGTTATATAGGTTCATTTGGAATGCCAACCTGCAGACGTTGCCGAGACTTCTAGGCATTAGCTTCGGAAGCTATTTGTGAGTAACCTAGACTGTTCTCTCAATTATTAAATTGCTTATAATTTTGCGGTGAATAATGCTGGATTGAGATTTGTGTTTGATTGTGGATTCCAGACAGAAGGTCCAATGACTGAGTACTGGGGAGCTATGACATAGAAGTGCTACTTGTATGTGAATTTGGGACCTACGTGTTTTAATGCGATTAATTGTGAACGTATTTTAATGTGATTAATTGTGATCGTGTTTTAAATGTGATTAATTGTGACATATGCGCACGTGCATAATTGTGACATATGCATTCCATTCATGAATGCATGATCAGATAATGACAGTTGTGACTGAAGCAGCCACCGAGAGCTGAAAGATCAACGATTGTATTCGAGCCTCGAGCACCATAGCGATTCAGAGCCTCAGGCTCAACGATTAATGTTCCCACATTGGGAAAGTTCAGGCGCTCGGTCACAACACCGTAATAAATTGGAAAAGTGTCACATGCGCATTTCATATGCATTTGGTTTAATCTCTTTGATTGAGTGAAAGGTAAAATGCCTTATGTGAAAATAAAAGTGTTAATTGTAGGACCATGTGATACTTCTGATTTATGTGAAATTATGAAATACCTGTGATATGTTTGATTGTTGCATGAATTGAGTGAACTATTGATGATGGTTACCTCACTGAGTTCGCAAACTCACCCAAAATTGCAACATATTTTTCAAGATCGAGAGTGGACACTTAGCTTCAGAAGGACTTTTTTAGCCGTGTGGGTCGTGTTGGCGAGAGAAGTCATGGCTCACAGGTCGATCAGCTGGTACTTTTGGGATGGCCTAGATAGAGTTGATGTATTTTTGCTCTTTCATGTAGCATGTTGTACTGGGTTTTTAGAATTTATGTATAGACAATAAAAGATGACAGATGTATAAATTTCTAGTTTTGATGAAATGAAATGAGGAAAATTTTGGTTTAAAAAACGTTATGATTTTTATACTGATGTTTTATTATGATGCCATGTGAGGTGTTTGTAGTGATTGATCGTAGCTCACCCTTATCGTAGGATATGTACTGGAATGACCTACTGGCGTCCCGGTGTGTACCTTGCGGTAAGGGGGCGCTACACTCCACGATGCCAGAATCACCTGAAACATTCACAGAAAACCTTTCGCAACAGGGATCATCACTGACAATAGAATCAAGTGAACACAATTCAAATTAAAGGAACCCTATTACACTTCTAATGCAGGGCAAGCATTATCAATAGCAATATCAACCATGTTAACAACTAAGAGTGAATAATCTTCATATGGATGTTTCATAGCCTCATATATATTAAAACTCACCTGTTGATCTCCTACCTCCATGATGATTCTACCTTCTTTCATGCTAATCATGTTACTAGTAGTCCTTAAGAAGGGTCGACCTAGAATCAATGAAGTATCCTGCACAACTTCGGAAGACATATCAAGTACATAAAAATCAGCTGGGAAAACTAAACCCTTGACCTGGACCAAAATATCCTTTATAATGCTTACATGATGCCTAATAGACCTATCAGCTAATTGGAGAACTACAGATGTAGACTTAAGGTTCTTGACTCCCAATGATTGATAAACAAATTTAGGCAAAACATTAATGGCTGCTACTAGATCTAATAAGGCTCCCCCTTTGGTAACTTTTCCTATAGTATAAGGGATAGTGAAAGATCCAGGGTCTTGGCATTTTACAGGGATTTGAGGCTTAAAGAAGGCAGACACATTCAAGATTACTTGGACTCTCTCATTTAGCCTAAACTTCCTCTTATGGGTATACAGGACTTTAAGGTACTTGGCATAAACAGGAACAAGTTTCACATGATCAAGCAAAGGAATATTGACTTCAACTTTACTAAATAAGTCAATGATATCTTTCTCATGCTTAATGCTAGTCATTCGTTTGCTCATCAAATATGAATTTGGAAAAGGATGGTCTTGAAGGTTTACCTCCTTATCATCGGCTTTACTGGCTTTATGCTTATTTGACTCATCTTTTTTCCTTACTGTGGCTTGTTCATTGTTGCTCTCAAAACTTGTTCCTTTGTCATTCAAAATTGTGGACTTCTTTCCAGCCAATAATGCTTTCTCTTTTACGGTTTCAGAATTCTTCTTCTTTTCTAGCGTGGAAGGTAACTCATCATAGTCAATCTCTGCTTCAACTACTTCGTCATCTGATTCTTGGAATTTGACTTGCTTCCCACTTCCAAGAGCCATTGCATTTAAACTTTTCAGGTTAATAACGGTGTTTGAAGGAATAGCTCCACTACTTCTCGCTTGACTTTCACTCATGTTATTGGATAATTGGGTGACAAATGAGTTGATATTTTTAGCCTTTATTTTCCCATTGCTCCACTCTCTTCTTTAAAGCATTGAACCGAGTAGCATTCTTTGATGAGTCTTGCTGAATTAAGGAAGCTATGGCATTGAACTGATTATTATTATAAGTCCTTTCCTCCTTCATCAAAGTCATCATATTATGCAGCAGTTGGCTGGTGTCCTCTTTGGGGTTTGCTGTTGGTTGGGGAACTGGTTAGTGGAAGTACTAGCTCCTCCCTAAAGTTGGAATCTATTTGGTGCCTTTCCCTCTTCATTTCTACAATTGAATCTGGGGTTTGCCTTCCATCCCTCATTATAGGTGTTGGAGTAAAGATCCCATTTCTGATTTGTCCGTCCTGAATACACTATAGACACCTCTTCATATCGTCCGGGACAAACATTGGATATGTGCGTTACCAACCCACAAGTGTCATAACCTGGTGCAGTGAGATCCATAGAAGATGTCAGGCGATGTACATTTAGATTCTTTAGTTCTACAGTGATAAAGGATAATTGTGAGGTCACTCTACTCTCTAGAGAGTGAATTTTTAACTCCAAACTCTCCATTCTTTTGGAATGGGTTGTTGTGGCACCCAACTCATGCACTCCTCTAGTCTCCCTAACACTATACTATTGATGATTCAAAGCCATCTTCTTGATTAAATTCCATGTTTTTGTAGCTATAAGTTCAATCATAGAACCTCCCGAGGTCACATCCAACATACCCATATCTTGACTTTTCAACCCATCATAAAAATACTACACCAACTACTCATCAGGTATCTAGTGATGGGGGCATCTGGACAACAGATCTTGGAAGTGATTCCAAAAATTGTAAAGGGATTCATCATAATCTTGCCATGCTGAATAGATCTCCTTCCTCATTGATGAAGTTCTGGAGGTCGGAAAATATTTTTACAAAAACACTTTCCTCAAATTTGTCCAACTATGGTAAGCATTTGCCACATGTTTCGGAAGACTCATATACCACTCCCTGGCTTTTCCTTCTAGTGATAAGTGAAAAACTTTTGACAATACTTGATCAAGTGAGGCTCCCACCAGTTTCATACTCTAACAGATCATGGACAATGATTGCAAATGCATATAGGGATCCTCTCCTGTCAATCCATGAAATTCAGGAAGAGAGTTAATTAGTAATCCTTCAACTTCAAAATTGACATCAAAATTAGGACAAGCAGTAGTTAATAGATCATAATTAAAATTAGAAGTAGTTGCTTCCCTAATGGTTCTCCTACGTTGATTTTCGTTATTCTCTACAACCCTTTCATGTTCCCCATTACCTCTATTATCACCATTCCCAGGTTGGTTAACATGAAAGCTAGGGTTTTGAAGAAAAGCTAGGTTCTCAGCCATGATCACTCTATCTATCGACTCACTCTCACTTCTTAGCTGACTAGACTCTTTTTCTCTTCTTTCGTTCCTAATCTTTCGCAAACGTTTCTCAATTTCAGGATAAAAAGGTAGAAGTTTGACTTTTTTGGGCATGTACGGAAACAATTCAAATTGAACTAAAATGAAACAAAAAGTAGCAAAAATTTCTTGCAAGCACACAAAGTCAAATAAAAAGGTGAAATGTGAAGGGTGCAAGTGTGCTATGTGTGCAAGTGTGTGTAACAGTAAAGTGTGCAAGCAATGTATAGATGTATGAAAAAGCAACAAAGAAATGTTCAAAGTTATGTTCTGTAAAGTTGCTAAGTTTGTAGCGTGCAAAAAGTTTACTATGAAAGAAAGTGTAATCCTATACTATCGGCAAGTATGACTCTAGACTATCTAAGATGCAATCTAATTTGAGGTTCCTCACCTTACTTAGCAGCAACAAAAATGACAATAGCTAACCTAAAGAACCAATTACTTGGCTCCCCGGTAACAACGCCATTTTGTCATGAGCCTTTTCGTTCTTACCCTTGGAGGCCCAATCAAAAATATTTTTTTCCAAGGATTACAATATAGAAAGTAGTCTCGGGTCGTTTAACTTAATCAAAACCAAATTAATGGAACTAAGCTAGCCTATGTATCATGATATGCAAACAAAATTAGCAAAGAAGAGGGGGGTTTTCAATCTTTGGAAATTTGGACTAAAACAAGCGAATTGTAAGAAAATGTAATGAAAGGAGTTTTTCAATTTTTGGGAATGGAAAGTAATAAAATGAAAACAACGATCAAATGATAATAGTATCCTCTTAAAAATGAGCTTCAGTTGTCATTGTTCGAAATGAATTTTAACGAGAGTGAATCACTAAGTTTCAAATGGTAAACCTTAAAGAACTCTTTAACTCAATTAATGAACTCCATTTATTAAAACCTTGTTGAATTCTCTTAGTGTGTGCAATTGGTAAGCTTATGGAATAAGTCAGTTTGATTTAGAATCATCTCTAAACCAAACACAACTAGGTAGATAAAAGAGAATC
This sequence comes from Erythroxylum suave, assembly GCA_027563595.1. Lineage (NCBI taxonomy): Eukaryota > Viridiplantae > Streptophyta > Magnoliopsida > Malpighiales > Erythroxylaceae > Erythroxylum > Erythroxylum suave. The sequence continues at coordinate 5,031 of JAOSBN010106295.1, forward strand.
AACCAAATCAATATATGAGACTTCATATATTCAAGCTCAAAATTCTACATCAACAAAACCTATCAGCACATTAAATATCCAATACTTGATTAAACTCTAATCAAGAACATTCAACTACAAATTACAAATCCTAAACCTAGGAGTTCAAATAATGTAGTTGAACATGGGATGAATTACTCCCTTTGAAGCCCATTAAACTCTATCCATTGCTACATTTTTCAAGAGGAAAGAGGTGCCTAACCAAGCATTACTGTAGGAGGAATCTCAACTAGGAACCCACTGGAAGTATCCATGGTAGCAGTTATAGGTGGAGAAGTCGATGGTGAAGTGAAGAAGAAAGGGTGATGATAGTGTCCAAAGTTCTTTTGAAAGTGAGAGAGTGTTAGAGAGAGTCGGAGAGTTTGTTTCAATAACGTGTCGGCTTCTTTTTAACCTAAAAATGGTACGTTTTTAAAGAAAATGGGTTATGGATCGGGTTGCATAGTGGGGTATCATTCTGAAAATGGTTCGGGTATTCAAAGGTTCACCATGGCGACAGATAAGTTCGCCGCGACGAACTTTTCCTAAAAGTTTTATTACTTTGTTGGTCCCTTTTGCCACAGCGATAGAATAAATCTTCGCCACGACTAACTTTTCTCGAAAGATTTTGCTTGGAACTCTTCATTCTTCGCCGTGACAACACATCCTCTTCGCCATGGCGAACTTTCTGTTGCACTTGTTGACTTGAATTCAGCTCTTTCCATTCCTTGACTCTGCATCTTCTTCTTGAGTCTCCTACAATGAACAAATGGTAGTTTGAAGTATCAATTACTCAGAAAATTAATTAGTACAATTAACACTCATTTTTGAAAAATATCTACTCTCGAACTACATAAAATAAAGGTAGATAATCAAGAGTCAAATTAAGCATAAAATATAGAAATAAGAGCCAAAAAGTGTAGTAAAGGTCATGAAAATGTCGCCAATTTATCTAAATAAACTTGGGATCAATTAGATAGTTTCTGCTGTCTCCTCCTTGCTTCACTGAAATCGCTCCTATCTTCTCTCTGCATTTTGTTTGAACCCCAACTAAATTGTTACACGAAATCCACACTTTAATCCTACATAAAATAGCCAAGAAACCAGTTCAAAGTGGTCCTCATTTTCCTGTCAAAAATCAACTTATTTTCACTTTGAGTTTGTGATAATCTCCATGTTACATGAATGGAGGGCTGGTTTAATCTTAAGTGTTGACCTGAAATTGGAAGCTTATTAAGTAAGTAGCAATATGATCTTATTGGCATGTTCAATAGGATGAGAATGATGAATGAATTGGAATGAAATGTATATAATGTTGATGATGAAATGTGCTAGAAAATGTTGAATGAACTTCGAAGTTTTTATGCTTGTTCTTGGTGTATGAACGTCATAGCTTAAAGGTTGATGCATGGATGATTTTGTCTAGAATTTGAATACATGGATGACTTTGACTAGAATTTGAAGTATAAAGAAGATAAATTTGTGCTAAAGAAAGATCTTAGTATATTGTTCTTAAATTGGAGATGTATGTGGATGAATAAGAAGTGATTGTTAATGACAAAAATGAGTAAAGTTTAATTAACCTTTGTGTAATCAAGATGGAAGCTATATGATCGTATAATGAAGTAAGTTCAAAAGGAATTGTAATCTAGAAAATTCAAGTGTTTGGAATGTTTTGATGTTTGATACATTCGTGCAGAATTGGGCAATCAATGTAGTGCACGATTGGGGCCTTTAGTGCAGGATCGTGGACTGATTATTTAGGTTCTATCATAATTATGAAATATTCCCCACAGTCGTGGCCTATTGCACGACGACATCTTTCAACAATAACCCTACAATTTTGGTTTCTAAGTCAACAGTCTAGATCTTGTATGTGAAATCTAACCCCATTAACAATGTAACCGGTATATCTTTTCCCACACATATGTGGCCCATATGCCAAAGAATGTAATGTTGTTGTTGCCTCTTGCATGATACAGTTATGTAGCCGTATCATCTATAGGACAAAATGAAATTAGAAGTTAATTTAACACAAAAATTTTCATAAGTTCTTAATATTCCATAAATATATAACTTGAGTCATAAACCATGATAGGGACCTAAGCCTATGTCTTTCTTAAACATTAACCATCCTTTTGCTTCAAACCAACTCTTTGTGGACTCTATTAAAAAAAGTAAATAGAGGTCATGAAATATAGATTGAATTATAAAATCTAAATACGAAATTTTGAATCAAAGGTAACATACATACTCTATATATGTAACATTATCCCATCATTAGGGTTAGAACCCTAGGATACGACTTACAAGAGACTGTTAGAAGTGTGACATTTGGTAGCCTTACTTAGATGACAAATGGGTTACATGCATTGGTGACATATGGCAATGTATCATGGAAACACCTAAGTTACATTTTGGTATGGAGATTTCTACAACTTTTTAATCGTTCCATCACCGAAATCACCCACTCTTTTCCTTAAACCTCTATCACCAAACCACCATATGTTTTTCATTCTTGTGTAATTGGTTTATATGCTTAATTCTCACATCACCATTACACCTTGCACAGTCTTCATCCATTTGGGGTTTTCGGTTGTCTTTCGTAGTCCTTGCTTCTCTCCCCTAAAACTTCATTCTCTCAACTTTTGGAATATTGCTGAATCAAATAAGTAATGCTTTAAGTTTTATGGGTAGTGCAAATGACATTTTGATGATGTTCTAATGGTTGTAAATGGATGTATGCATGAGTGGTGTTGGAAGATGAATGGATGCATGCGTGAGTGGTATAGGAAGAAGCAAATTGGGTGATAAAATTAAAAACATGACGGATTTTGAAACAAATGGAGTTAAATGAAGATTAGTGAACTAAACAAAGGTGCAGAAAACGTGATATAGAAAAAAATGAAAATAGGTTTTGTTTTTGGGTTGTGATCATTCATAAATTGGTGAATTGTGAATAGAGAATAATGAATTGAACTTGAAGTATAACTGCAGAAATCATCAACTTGAAATGATAGAGAAATGATAGAATTTTTGTAATGAAGTGTGCTAGAGTAAGTTATATAGAGTGTTTTTACTACACATGCATTTGTAATTTGACCATATCTTGATCTGTAGATATCCAAATTGGATGGAATTTGATCTAGGTTAAAATGGAGACATATGGATGCATTTTATATGAAGTAATTAAATTTGAATTCTATCTTTAAGGGTCTTGAAATTTTGCTTGAGTTTGAAAATTGCGTGCTGTCATGTTATAAGAATAGTCTGTAGTATTTTGGCTATAACCTGCATAATATTGAACCAAAATTCATACATTTGATGTCATTACAAACTTAAGGCATTAAGAAAAATTTTATTTGAAGAATATGTCACCTAAATACCTCATTTTATATGTCATAATGGTCATACAAATTTAACCTAAAATATGTCTTGAGAAAAACTAGAAATAGCAGGATAAAAGGGAGAATAGCTTCTATCACGATCGTGGTAAGGATGTGACGATCGTGGGTAGTGATTTTTGATGGAAATATTTTATTATGCAATGGTTGAACCAATTAAGGATGAAGTGTTTAATTATGATGCTTCTGGACTTAATTTGGCTTAAAGTGAACATAAATTGATGTTGGGAAAATTGGTTAAATGTATGATAAGATTGTTTGATGCATTATGAATGAGGAATTATGGAAAAAAGTGTAGGATTTCATCAATGAAGAGAATAGGTAGGAAATGTTGAATTAAATGAGAAGAGGTTCAAGAGTCTAATGCAATCAATTTGATCATTGAATTAGTATGAAATGAAATTACATTGATGTCTATGAATTTCGGAAAATTTGAAGTAAAGAATGCTTGGAAGGTGTTGTAAATAGCTTATAAAGTGTATTAAAGAAACATACCTGAGAATTTGTCATTAAACATGCATAATATATGACATATATATATATATATATATATATATATAAATGTTCTTATTCATCTGAATATGCAATATAGCAATGTGAAAATTTATGTGATTGCATATAGAAGAGCACATAGAGCGACCGCTTCCAGACATTGCTAGGACTTCAAGGCAATTAGCTAAAGGGAGCAATTGTGAGTAACCTAAAATGGTCTCACCTTAACTATTTGTTTGATTTTTAATTGAATTGCTATGTGATGTATGTATACTAATTTCCAGACATAAAATGTCTGAGGCACTTGATACGTCAATAGCACGTTAGAAGTGTTCCTTAAATGTGAATGTGATTGAATAAATGTGTTCTCAACTTTTATGATGAATGCCGAAGTAAGTCTAATGATCAGTGTGAATGAGAAAGTAAATGCAAATTGAATGTACTAAGTAAGATGATTGAATATATGGAATGCATTTTATTCCATAAATGTATGAAATATAAAGGCAGTTGTGACTAGAGCCGCCAGTGAAAAAGAGCTTAAAGCTTAAACATCTGTGGTAATTTCCTATATCTAAATATGTAAAAGGAGCCCTAAATCCCCAATGGATAAGGTACAGTATGAATGAGCCTGGTATCCATAAAAGATACGGGACAGTGAAAAAGATACTTGGTCACAACAATGTAATAACTAATTTTGAGTCTCACAAACATGGCATGCACATATGGTATGAATGTATTGAACAATTGCAATGTTTTGAAGACTTTGATTGTATGAAATATGTGAAAGCTTATCGATGAATATGTTTCAAATGATCACAATGAAATGATGAATTGTATGGATTTTGAAATGTGATAATTATGCACAAAGTGTTTCATGATATTACATGATGATAATTGAGATGATGTGAATTATATGATAACATGAATTGTTGTGTTGCAAGACATGAGTGAGCTATCAAGGATGGTTACTCAATTGAGTTTGCAAAACTCAACCAAATTGTAACATTGACATTTTTTAATTTCGAGAGAGCGATGACTTAGCTTCTAAGACTATTTAGAAGAGATCTTGTACTACTTTTGGAAAGAAGACATGGCTCAAAGGTCGGTCAGCTGGGATTGAAGGATTTAGTCTTAATTTTTGTTAATTCCTCATATATGTAGCATACTTTGTAGACAGAGCTGTGAACTCTGATAGGTTGATATTGTATAAACATGGATGATGGATATAACTCAACATTGTAAATTATGGTATATAAAATGAAATGAGGAAATTTTGGATTTTAGAAATTGTGTTACTTATGACTTTAATTATGACACCATGCGATGTAGTGAAAGTAAAATAGATAGAGCACCATTTCTATCAAACATGTACACGTTCGTTCAAGGGGTGTATGTGTACGAGTCAGATGGGAGTGAGGTGTTACAATTGGTGGTATCAGAGCATAATTAACATCCATAGGGATATGTAGGAATGTTAGGCATGAAATACTATGAGAATTTCATATGGTAATTAAAGTTATCGTCTATTATAGGTCACCTACCATAGGTGATGAAGTGGAATAATCAGCTAACTTAGGACAGAAAGAACCAGTAGAGACTCTTTTGGATCTTGACTTGAGGGAATACCTCCAACTATTTCAGGCAATACTGTTAGGCCTTGTAGTTTTAGATAGGAAGACTTTTTTAGAGTCTTCAAGGAAAATTACATGCCTAAGATCTACATGGACAGAAAGAGGAAAGGATTTCTAGACCTTAAGCCGGGGAGTTTGTCTATGGCAGAGTATGAGGTTAAGTCTAATGAGCTTATGAGATATGCTACTACCTTGATTCCTACTAAGGAAGAAAAGTGCAGGAGATTTGAAGACGGACTGAATATACAAATGCAGACGAGGTTAGTCATTTCTAAACTGGGTAGTTTCTTAGAACTAAGTTCTCCCTCAATTTGCATTAAGCAATTGTTGAAGGATAGTAAGGCAGAATATGTTGGACCCCGTTTCCGAAGCCCAACATCGCACATGAAAGCGCGGTGCTCGTTGTGTGAGGTGAAATAATTAATTTAAAAGAATAAAGAAAACTCCCAAAAACAATGG
>JAOSBN010106316.1:0-11034 GCA_027563595.1 Erythroxylum suave
TATTATTATTATTATTATTATTATTATTATTATTATTATTATTATTATTATTATTATTATTATTACTACTACTACTATTACTATTATTATTATTATTATTATTATTACTACTATTACTATTATTATTATTATTATTATTATTACTACTATTACTATTATTATTATTATTATTATGATCATCATCATCATCATCATCATAATTATTATTACTATCATTATAATTGTTGTTATTATTATTACTATTATTGTTATAATTTTAAAATTAAATTTAATTACTATAATTAATAATTATAATAAATACAACAAATTGTTATAACTTTAAATTTAATTTTAAATATTATTATTATTATTAGTCGTAGTATTGTAATTTTAAATTTAATTAATATTATTATTAGTAGTAGTAGTATTGTAATTGTTGTTAACCAATTCGGTGCCCATATTATTTTGCAAACTCGGTCTTCGTCTTTTTGCTTAGAATCAACAATCGCATACAAGTACTATACATCTTCAAGTATGCAAACTATTAGTAGCCTTCATTATTTTATATATCGGTTGTCCTTTCATTTTGTTTTAAATTGGTTACTTAATTGTTGCATATGAACTGCAACAAGTTGTTTACTGCATGTAATATTACACTAAAGCTTTTTAAACCTAACATAATACCGAAAATGCATGTTATAATTCTATTATCTTCTTCTATTGTCAAGCTAATTAGATAAGAGTTGGATATCTTTTCGAAAATGGTCAATTGAATATGTAGAACAAGTTAAGGGTTTCATGAATTTGTTAAGGATCAAATGGGTGAAGATTATAGTATTCATTTTCCATGCATTCATTACTTAAACGTGGACTTCCAAAGTCAATATGTGGTATATAATCACTTGCTTATCCGAAGCATAGACAAATTCTATAGTCCATAGCTTTATCATGGTGAACGTAAGGAAGCAAGTTGTCGTAGAAGTGTTGGTACATATTATGATGTTGATGATAGTAATGATCTTGATGATTATGATGTGAATGATGATGGTGAAGATGGGATTGATGAGATGTTAAACGATTGTTAGAATTATATGGAGACCAAGAATGAATCAGGAATGCCTAACATAATTGACAGTGTGGCCGAACATAATTTTGGGAAGTTATTGAAAGTTGCTCAAGGACAATTATATCTGGGGTGCTCTAATTTTTCTCAACTCTCATTTGTTGTGAAGTTGTTACATTTGAAGGTTTATAATAAATGGAGTGACATGTCGTTTGACATGTTAATTGACTTGCGAAACAATGCATTACCTAGGGGACATAACTTACCGAAATAGTACTATGACACGACGAAACTATTAAGGGACCTTGGATTGGGATGTACGTCAATTCATGTTTATAAGTATGATTGCACACTTTATTGAAAGGAAAGTAAAGAACTTCAGAAGTGTCCTATTTGTGGTACATCAAGGTGGCGGGTGGATGATGGGAGAGGGAAAAAGATACCAATAAAAGTCCTTCGATACTTTCCTATTAAGCCACGATTGCAAAGGTTGTTTATGTTTTAAAAAAAAGCCTTATATATGAGGTGGCATAAAGAGAAACGCATTGATGATAACATTATTCGTCATCCAAGAGACTCAATGGCATGGAAAGAGCTTGATAGAAAGTTCCTATAGTTTGGACAAGATTGTCGTAATGCTCGACTTGGATTGGCCTCAGATGGATTTAATTCTTTCGGTAATATGAGTAAATCATATAGCATGTGGCCAGTGATTCTAGTCCTATATAATTTACCTCCATGGAAGTGTATGAAGGAGCTTTTTATGTTGTTGTCTTTGTTTATTCTAGGACCTACTACACCTGGTAAGGACATCGATGTTTACTTGCAACCATTAATTGATGACTTAAATCATCTATGGGAATATGGAATAGAAACTTTTGATGTTGTTAAAGGCAACACATTTACAATGCGTGCTACTGTATTGTGGACTATAAATGATTTCCCAGCATATAGGAATCTGTCGGGGTGGAGCGCTAAAGAGTATATGACGTATCTTGTCTGTAATCATCAAACATATTCAGCAAGGATATGAAGTAAAATATGTTACACGGGTCATCATCGTTATTTGGAACATGGGCATAAATGGCACAAAAGTAAGCAGTTTAACGGGATAGTTGAGTTGTCGGGTGATGATATTGTTTACCAACTATCACATTTGGTTGACGTTACACCTAGAAAACACCTAAGTAATAGAAAGCATAAGAGAAATGAGATCAAACTAAATTGGACTAAAAGAAGCATATTTTTTAGCTTCCCATACTGGAAGTAATTACTATTGAGGCACAATCTTGATGTCATGTATATTGAGCTGTTATGGGAATTGCTAGAAAATTGAAAGAAACTATTGAGGCTATATTGGACTTGGAAGACATAAATATTAGAAACAATTTGCATTTGAGAAGAAGAGATAATGGATCACACTTTATTCCACCTGCATGTTACAACATGTCAAAAAGTGAGAAACAAGCATTCTATTAGTTCCTCCAATTAGTCAAACTTCCTTATGGGTATGCATCTAATATAGATCATTGTGTGAATGTTAAGAAGGAAAATTGTCAGGGTTGAAAAGTCATAATTGCCATGTACTTTTGCAACGGCTACTTCTTGTTGGAATACGTAGGTGTTTACTAAAGGATATGTCACTACTTTAGGTTAAGTGGGAGAGTTTTTTAAGCAATTATATTGCAAGACACTTAAAGATGAAGAGCTTGATAAATTAGAGAAAGACATAGGATTGAATATATATAAGCTTGAATTATTATTTCCCCATCATTTTTTGATGTTATGGTCCATTTGGAAATTCACTTACCATATGAAGCAAAACTTGGTGGACCAGTTCAATTTCCATGGATGTTTCCGATTGAAAGGTAATTTTTTAAATTCAACAAGTTTTTGCTATGTATTGGTTAGTAACAATTCCTAATTATTTAACTGTTTATGTTTAGGTTTTATGCTCTCTTAAGCGTTATGTGTGTAATAGAGCTCGACCAGAAGGGTCTATTGTATAGGCTTATATAACAAATGAATGCTTGACATTTGTTCAATGTACTTAATTGATATGATTTAATAGACTAGAACGTAACTTTGATTTCAATGATGATGGTGGTTTGTCTATTTTCTCGCAAAAGGTGAAGCTACTTAGTGCGAGTAAATATGTCGAGTTAAGTAAGGATGACTTCGAAATTGCCCATTGGTATATTTTGAGCAATTGCGAGAATGTCGATACATACATGGAGTACATATATTTCTTTTCATTCAAACAATCATATTTGGATTTCCTTATTAACTAATCGATGATACTGTGTTTTGTTTTCCAATAGAGAGCACAAGGACACAATTCGAAGCAAAAGGATCGTTAATGTTGAAGAAAGACATAGGGAGAAGTTTATATCATGGTTTAGAAATTGAATAAGTTTCATATTAATTACATATTATGTATATGATAACATATCTTATTCTCATATTTATTTTAAATTTGTCGTACAAATGATACGGTTATATAATTGTAACGTGTAAGAAGAGACAACAACATTATGTAGTTTGGCATTTGGGCCTCATATTTGTGGGAAGAAATACATAGGTTGCATTGTTATGGGGTGCAATATCACATACAAGATCGAGATAGTCGAGTTAGAAGTCAAAATAGTGGGGTTGTCGTTGAAGGATGTCATGACAATGAAATAATTGACTTCTATGGTGTCATATATGAAATTATAGAGTTGCACTACATCAAGGATAAGAAGGTTGTTCTTTTTAAATGCAAGTGGTTTGATCTAACTAACATGAGAGTGAATGGGCATATTACTAGCATAAGTGTTAGTAAGACATGATATGATAATGATCCTTTTTTTCTTGCAACTCAAGCCAAACAAGTTTTCTACCTCAATGATACTGTATTGGGTCACAATTGGAAGGTTGTTCAAAAGTTTCAACAAAGGAATTTCTTTGATTTTTATGAAAGGGATATTGGTGAATTTGATGAAGATGTTGATGAAGTCTATGAAGATAGTGGATTGGAGATCAATAACAAAGGCATTAGAGTAGAAAATGCAGATATATCTTCATTCCATAGGAGAGATGTTGAGCTACATATAGTTCAACTAGATGAAATCCAACCTCATCCTATCTTACAAACAAATGAAGACTATACTTATAATGACTTCAATGACAATGATGATACTTTGCTAGAGTATATTAGTGATGAAGAATCAAACGAACATCATCTTAATAATGATAATTTTCTTCGTCTTGATGAAGATGATTGAGTGTAAGTTTCATTGTTTTTAATCTTTCAAATGTTAATAACATAATTATAGGTCTTATGTTGCTGTTATTGTAGTTATGTTTATTTACGATGATTATAAGCATATTTTTAATGTTTCAGTTATGTTTTTGCGGTAGTTGATGATTTTCCGTATTTGTTGTCTATTTTCTGATATTGTTGATGTTGTTGATTTTGACACAGGTTGATTACAATGGCACCTGGTTGTAACAAAGGAAAGAGGGTGGTTACAGGCGATGAAGTTTCTCCAGTTGAACAACCAGCAATTGCATCATCACATGAGGAAAGTCAGCAACAACCACCTTTACCAACATCATCTGGTAGTCATGAGGGATCTTCAGGTTTGTTATTGATAACCAAGCATATATACATTTATGCTCTCATTACATGATTTGTGTATTTTAATCATTATGTTGCTTTTTTAGGGTCCAATATCGACCTCAGAAAACAAGGTGCAGGAAAGACAAAAGGAGTTGGTTGCAACGGATGAATGTTGTAATGAATTCCAAGTTGTTCGTGACTATTGACCTGACACAAGGGTGCCTAGTTGATAAGATCCAAGCAGCAAAATTGGTTAGTGAATTGGGCGTTGTTGTTCAGAATGAGTTGCCTTGCCTTCAACATGTCAGACAGTTGAAGGAAGACAACTTGTTGCAAATACTTTGGATAAAGTTTCGGTATTATTTCAATTCATTTCATTATAAGTATTGCATTTTTACTTACCTAAATTAATAACTTTATTATATGTTTTCACAAATGAAGCTCAATATTGTAGAATTGAGTAGCCTGAGGTTTCAAGCAGTGTCTCTTCACTATTGAAACAAAGGCTGAAGTATCATCGCTATCGACTGCATAAATATTATCAGTCTTTCCCTTCCGATGAAAAGGCCAGGAGACATGTACCAGAAAGGGAGACTAAAGAAAATTGGAATATTTTCTTCTCTTCATATTTTCCTTCCATTAATTGTATTTATACATTTTATAACTAATTCTCTTAATTTAAGAAAAGTGTAAGAAAATGAAGGTCAACAGAGCGAAAATGATGACGTCGCATAACACTAGCTCCAAATCATTTGTCATTGTCTGATAAGAATTAGTAAGTATAAGATGTTCAATTTATTGTTCTATTTTTTAATACAATAAATTGTAATTGGTTAAATTTTATTTTAATTATTGTAGAGTCAAACACAATTCCAAAGGCAAAAGTGTGATCGGATCACACGTACAAGTACACACACTACAAGGAAGGGCAAGGCTGGACGTCGGCAGAGATACAAAATAATTATGTAAGTACAAATAAATTAATATTACAATTTTTTCTATATAATATTAACTAATAATTTTTATGTTAACTGCATTTTCTTCTTTACATTATAGAACAAGATGTAGGAATTGTTGCAGGTGTCATTGGCTGAGGGAAATCAGCCCAATGTCAATGACATTTGCGACAATGCCCTTGGTACATGATCGGGTTATATCAAAGGCTTTGGGTATGACCCTAAGCCGGTTGGAGCCTCTTTCTCATGACCAGCATTGTTGGCAACGCTTCAAGAGGAGAACCAGGTACTAAAGACAAAATTACAATGCACAGAAGACAAATTACAATGTATAGAAGACAAGTTAAATCGGGGACTAAAAGAAATTAGCAACCTTAAAAAACTAGTAAATAAATGCTAGGTTCTTCATATCACAGTGCTGGTGATGAAGATTCGAACTCTTAGTTTGTAAATGATGTAAACATTGTTTTATATATAATGCATTCCATTTTATATATTTATTTTATTTCAATTTACAATTATTTACAAAATATTAAAAAGTTTAAAAATTTGTAATAAATTAAAATAAATTCATTTTTAACAATTATAATCATTATAATTTTCAAAATTAAAATTTCTTACTAAATAATATAAGCTATCAATAATAATTTGTCAAAAAAAGTCTTAAAATTTTTAATAAAATAAAATAAATCCATTTATTATTATTATTATTATTATTAACTTACAAAATAAAATTTGTCACTAAATATTATTAGCTACCAATCTAAATTGGTCACAAAAAATAATTAACTACGTATGAAAAACTTCAGTAAAATGTTTTTGCTACAATAAACGTTTCGTAGCTAATGCGTTTTTGCTACCAAACAAAAATAGTCACAGAAAAATATTAGCGACCAAACAAAATTTGTCACAAAAGCTTTTTACCTACGTTCTAAAAATGTTTCTAAAAACATTTCCCTACACAATGAATTCGTAGCTAAAGTCTTTTGCTACCAAAACTAAATTGTCACTAAAAATAAATATCGACGCTTAATATTTTGTAGAAAAGAACTTTTATCTACCAAAACAAAATGTCACACGAAACTATTACCGACGTTCCTTTCTATCGCCGGTAATACTTATTCCTGACGAATTATTTTGGTCACAAAAAAAGTGTTGGCGACTACTTCTACGAAATGTCACTCATGTTATTTTGCTACTAGAATTGGGCAATGATTTGGGCGATGAAATGGAATCGTCCCTAATTATTAATAACGACTATTCTTCTATCTTTAGCGACGTTTATATTCGTTGCTAATAACCTTGTTTGTTGTAGTGATGACCTAGCAACGTCGGCGGTAGAAAGTGGTGAGGTTAGTAGATCTATTGGTGACTTTAAAGGAGATGGAATCTGGATGCAATCTGGTGGATGTGAGAGCCAAGGCAGTGCACGCAGTAAAGGAGAGCATGAGGATGGCCTATGGTGGAGAGCTAAAATAGATAAAATGAAATGAAACCTAAAAGAGACACTGAAAGTACAGGCAATGGGTATATAGAGTACGTGGGTCTAATTTATGTGAATGAGAAGGATAAAGGAATGAAGCTACCTGCCTAGGATTAGAACTAGTATGTTTGATTTTTCCAATTTAGTCCTTCATTTTTTAATTTATAAATTTTACCCGATAAATACCGGTAATTCGAAAATGTTAGTACCAATTGGTATTCATAACTGGTTCGGTACCCAACATATAAATAATGTCATGTACATACCAAAAAGTGGTATTCATATTTCAATCCCCTAACTCAATGCGGGCCCTTTGAACATGGTGTGTGATCATAAACAACCATTTTTCAGTCAGTACAAAAAAATATTCATACCCTTATCTTCCGTTTATGGACAATGATCAAATGAAGGGTTCGATGTCTGAATTAAGATACTGAAGGTCAATTACTCAGATTTGGCCCTTTATAGAATTAGGGTCTGGTTTATCTCATTTGTTTTGGCCCATAGATTATTGACAATTTAATGCTTATACTAGGAGTGTGTATTGAGCTTTATCTGATTAGTTGCTTCTTAAATTATATTCAGAGAAAAGCCTATCAAGAAGTTTGTTGTTGAAAGTTAACGCCTATCAAGACGTTACGTCAACCTTAAGAAACAGAAAAGGTTTATTCTTTAATTTTAAGCTCAATTTATGTGCGAATTTTTAATAAATTATCTTTTGTTTGTTTTATTTGCAATGAGCTTTTGAAGTGACATAATTTTAAATGTAAAAAAACCATTTAGACCCTCAGTATTTAAGAGTTGAAACCAAATGGACTTTTTCACTAATTGAATTATATACTCAATGGCCAGGTGTTTTAAGCCTAACTTAAAAATGAACTAAATTTTATTTTCTTATTTATTTGGCACTTATCTAGATTTTTTGTTTTATATATTTTCCGTACGAATGCTAAAACGGTGATGAGTAAAGAGAACCTAATAAAAGGTTAATAAAAATATTTCTTTTTAAATTTCAGTTGTCCTTTTTTATAAGTTTGATTATCCTATAAAAAAAATTTTAATGGTTAAAAGTAACTGCGTAAATAACAATAAAGTAAATAATAATAATAACAAATATTTAAAAATAAAAATAAAACTAAAACTAAAACTAAAACTAAATAAATAAAAAATTAAGAGAAAAAACTATAAGGTAAGTGATATAAACAAAAGTATTTAGGCTAATTAAAAGACATCATAAATGAAAGAAAGAGTTTAAAAGGCATATGAAAAGAGAAGAACCTCATTATGTAGAGTTCTCTATTTGTGCTAATTTGAAAAAGTTTCTTGTTAAGGGTCGAATCTTTGATAAGCTTTAGTGAGGCTATATTGTTCCTAATTTTATCCCCCCAATTTTGTTTGCTTCTCTTATAGTCCCTAAGTATAATTGGTTACTAATGATATTCTATGCTTATAAAAATTTATCATTTTTAGCTGCAAGTGCACAGTACTGTAGTTATAATTGGCAAGTTCAAGTCGATCTCACGAGGATAGTAATTACTATTATTAATCATTTTCCTATTATCTAGTTGTCGAATTACTTTGTGGGTTTAATTAAAAATTAAACTAAGCAAATTGAACTAAGATTGACATAGTAATGAACTCACATAAAGAAAAATATTATGAAAATTTAATATCAAATAAAGAGTACCAAGGTGATGAATCTCCCTAATAATTCTTAAATGCTAACCTTTTATCATGCAATTAAAATATTGATTATTATACCGTGAAATTTTTATATCTTATATTAACATCTTTATCAACAATATTAGCAACTAACTCTCAATTGATTAATTGAAATCTCTTTCCAGTTAAAATTCATAAGATTGCATTATTGATTTGTAAATTTCACCATTAGGTTTGACCTTAATGTAGAGGATTTATGTTGACATTACAACTAAAACATACATTTCACGTCATTTTTAAAGTAGACGTCGCAAAGTGTAGGAGGCTTTCGTGACGTTTGAAAAAACGTCACGAAAAGAGCTATGATTCCGCAATGTTGTATGAAGACTTTGCGGATAATGGAAGTGTTTGACGTCGTTTTGTTGGAAAGACGTCGCAAAATACTAAGCGTGACGTTCTGGTGATTTAAACGTCGGAACAAGCCAGGTCCACATTAATGCTGCCCTCACCCCCAGTAGAATGATGTCGTGTCGTTGGCCCAACACGACGTCGGTTTTGTACCCTTGAAAGTTAAACTCCCGCCCTCCAACCAGATGAGACGACGTCATGTCCCCACCCCCATAACGACATCGTCTCATCTTCTATGTAAATGAAAAACAGTGGTATCTCAATCTCCCGCATTTAACTCTGTCGCCTTCCCATTTCTCAAGCCACCTTCCCTCTCTCATCTTCTATCGTGCTTGGAATTTGTAGAGGTTGCTTCACCATTTGACATCCCTCTGTCGTCTACAGTCGGAGTGCATGTGCATGTTGGTTGAGGTAAGTCATTCAACTACTTTGCTTGCGATTAATGTTAGGTAAAATGTTAGTTTTTGAGTCGATTGAAGTGGACAATTTAATCTGGAAGATTACTTATTCGTTTGTTTTGATTATCTGTAACACAATGCATTTGGTTTTGCATTGTGTAACAGTATGGTAAAGAAGAAGAGATTATATGTTTAGGTGATTTAGGATAATATGATGAAGGCTTTGAAGTATTCGATGAATGTTCAGAGAGGTTTTAGGATAATATGATGAAACATTTGGGGGAGGCCATTGTTTTTTAATTATATGTGTTGGTGGAGGTTTCTTCTAATTGGAGAGTTTGAACTAAGAAGTTTGTTCTGTTTGGGATGACTACAATTGCGTTTAATTGTGAGGGCTTATATAAGGATTTCTCTGTTGGTAATTGGTCAATATTAATTAGATCAAATATATTGAATACTAATTAAGTCCGTTAAATATAAGTTGATATATGCTTGTTTCTTATTCCAAATTCCTAGAAATTCCAAAATCATATATACTTAGTAGAATGAAAGGAACTTGCCATCTCGTTGGTCCAATTAATGATAATATTGCAAATTTGTTCCAAAAAATTAAAATTTTGAATCAACTCAAATTAGTATTTATTGAAAGAGATAACAAAACTCTTAATAGAAAATTGATAGACATTCTTATATAAATATTTTAAAATATGGAATATTATCCAAATATTTAAGACCAAAAGTTTTGTAGTACATTTTAAAATAAAATTCTAGTTAGAGACTTTAATAATACAAATATATTTCCAGCTAATGTAGGAAGGAAGAAAATGAATATTATAAGTACAATCAAACAATATGGAAAATTTTTAATTATACGGTTAAAATTTTCTATAGAGGAGGATACGATGAACATTGTATAATGAATAAGTTATATTTATAACCAAAAAAACCAGCTATCTATATTAAAAGCCTTCTATCATTCAATTTTAATAACAACAACAACAATATCCAGTAGAAATTTCATTAAATACGGGATCTGGGAAGGTCCAGTAATACGTAACCTCACCTATAATAGTTTCTTCCTCTCATCATTTGCAACATTATTATTGATCCCATATAGTGGATTCTAAAGATGCATTGAGCTCACCTATTATTATAAGTTGAATTTAAGGTAATGTTGGCTAAAAATTGCAGCGTATAATTCAAGGTAATCTTAAAGGATCATACATCTAGTATATATATGTCAAATGAGTTATAAGATTATTTATTATGGATTCACTTTTTTCCTTAACCTAAAAAATTGGCTCTTTAAATAGTTTCACAAATTCCTTCTGGCAAAATAGAAACTGATGTAGTTATTAAATATTGTGTTCCTCTATTAACAAGTACTCCTCGAACTACTGTGCATAATTGTTTCCTTACTTAGGTTGTTTATCTATATGGTAGGTTATCAATTATTGGTACATGATAAAGTGTATTAATCA
>JAOSBN010106397.1:0-11029 GCA_027563595.1 Erythroxylum suave
TTCAAGAAAATATGCCATTTTGGGCAACAAGTTTACAAGATTTTGAAATATATGTGCTATGTGGGTTTGTGGTAGTCTCTCAAGAATCATCATGTGCCCATTGACCCAAGTATAGGCTTCTCCTACCTGCCCGCTAGTGGCAAGGAGCTCCTTCAAGGACTCCTTCAAGTTTACAACTATACAGGACCATTATATGGAAATGTATAGTGCGTCATGTTTTGGACTTACCCAAACCATTTTGATGTCCTTATGTGCTTTTGAAATGTTAGTAAGTTTGATGCATGCATGATTTAAAATTGCTCATGAACTGTTTGATTGAGTGAGGATTCTGAGAAATAAATGTTTGGTGATTTTCCATGCGAAATTATTATGGTTTCCAAATGTATAATGATAATGAGTTTCGAAAATGGTTTTGGTTGTTTCTCGATTATGAAAGTGTTACCACGAGCTTTAAGCTCACCCCATTCTCCTCCTCCCAATCAAGTGATGAACAAGAGATTAAGTAAGTCAAGAGTCAAGGCATCACTACAGTCTGCATTTTTTTTGGATTGTTTTGAAGTTAGATCATATAAACCAATGCTTTAGTCGCATTTTGAGCGATTCTAGTTTTTGTAAACTTTGTATTTTGAATTATGATGCAAGGGGGCTTGAAATGCCCATTGAAGCGTTGTAAAACTCTTATTTGTTTTGAAGATTAATGAAATATATGTATGTTTTGCTCATGATTTTTCTTTAAGACTTCCATATGGCATTTTAAAGCATCTTTAGGGATAAAATTTTTATCATGACTTCAGGGGAAGATCCGTATTAATCTAGGCTGATTTGGACAATTTTGTCTTCTTGGAAGTGGTAGTTCATCCTCTTAGCTTTCCAATGGTATATAATATGAAATTTTTAGACCTTGGGATTGGAAGTTAGGGTCCTTAGAAAGGGGGAATGCATAGAAAGGTAAAGTCGCATCATCTGTGATGACGTGATAACACAGATACAAGGTAAGGACGCATCGTCTGTGATGACATCATAACACAGACACAAGGAAAATACAGACGTAAGGTAAAGACACATCATTTGTGATGACGTGATATCACAGACGCAAGGAAAACACAGATGTAAGGTAAAGACGCATCGTCTGTGATGACGTCATAACACAAACGCAAGGAAGACATAGACGCAAGGTAAAGACGCATCGTCTGTGATGACATCATATCACAGATGCAAGGAAGACACAGATGTAAGGAAAAAAAATGCAAGGAAAACATAGGAAAACAGAGACGAAGCGTAAGACACAGACGAAGTGTAAACCATAGATGAAGCATAAAACATAGATGAAGTGGAAAACACAGACGAAGCGTCAAAGATAGACGAAGTTAAAAACACAGATGATACAAAGAAGAAGTTACACCTATACGACGGACAGTTACTTAGTTGGAGTTAGTTACAGAATGCAAGTAAATAACGGTTTTCAACAAGAAGTGGTTATCAAGGATTAAGAAGCAGTTAGAGACTTAGGCTATAAGTACTAGTCATGGGACAAAATGTTCTGAAGAGGTCAAATTGAAATTCCACCTTGAGTTTTTCCACAAATGTATCTAGAAATAGGTAAAGTGAGTTCTTTTGAGGATTGGCGGTATGGGCACGTCACCTTGGTGGGATGCGCATCCAGATGTCACTTAGGACGTCGGGCACATGAGTCGCAAGGGTAGGGTCCCAACAAAAAATGATCTTTGTTCTAACTACCAACATTCTTCCTCGTATACTACATGTATATCTGAGAACGTTATAAAGATGGTTCTTCAAGATATTAATAAATCTCTGGAATAAATGGAGAAAAGCTTAAGCGATTATCAGTTTACTGATTATCACTTTGAAGTTGACTATCATCAATATCTTACCAAAGAAATAAAAAATGAAAAGAATATATAGCTTGATCCAAAGGACTTTATTATTACATTCAAGGTTGAATAATAAGTAGAAATACATTTTTGATTTGATTATGTATTCAACTTCAAGTGGTGGTTTTTTTTTTTTATTGATGGTCCTAGTGGAATTGGGAAGACTTTCTTGTGTTGAGGTCTTATTGCAATTTTACAGTCTCAAATTCATGTTGCAATTGTTGTTGCTACATCAAGTGTTGTAGCATCACCCCTTCCTAGTGGCAGAGCAGTTCACTTAAATTTAAAATCCCACTTGATTTTTCAAAAAAGAAAGTTTGTTAGTTAAGTAAGTAGAGCAAAATTGCTAATTTGATCTTTGAATCTAGTCTTATCTTATGGGACGAAGATTCCATGAAAAAACGAGAAGCCATTGAAGCATTTGATGAGTTACTTTAAGATATCATGAACTCTAATAAGCCTTTTAGAGGAAAATTTGTTGTATTTAGTGGTGATTTTTGTCAAACCTTACCAGTTATAGACCAAACCACAAAACGACAACTTATTGATTCAAGTCTTCTAAATTCGTATCTTTGGCCACATATGCATAAATTTTCTTTGACAATAAATATGAGAGTTGTATCAAATGTAGCTTTTTTTGAATCTTTATTACGAGTCAGAGAAGGCATAAAATTAGTTGACGAGCAAGACCGAATTTCCTTACCAAAATAGTTGGCTATTCCTTACTATAACAAGTATGAATCTCTCAATAGGTTAAATTTTTTATAATTTTCCTTTACTATCAATTTTTAGTTTTATAAATTAAAAAGACATCTTTTTATGCACTGTTGCCTTCACTAGGTTACTTGATAACACCTTCCCTGATCTAAGCTTGTATGCATCTGATCCAAATCAAATGATAAATAGATGTGTACTGTGTCCAACAAATGGCTATTTTGACGAAATTAATGACATGATGATCAACAAATTGTTAGGAATCTGCATTCGAACATAAGTTTTGACAAAACAATTGACCAAAGACATCAAGGAGATTATGAAGATTTTCTATATTCTTTAAATCCTAAAGGTCTACCTCCATACAAACTCTTGCTCAAAGAAGGTTGCCCAATTATGCTCCTTAGAAATTTGAATCCAACTGAGGGACTGTGCAATGACACAAGGTTGATATGTAGATAGTTAAAAGACCATACAATTTCTGTAGAAATTATCTTTAGACGTCACAAAGGAAAACAAGTTTTTATACCTAAGATTCCTTTACAATCTTCATAAAATGAAAAAAATGGAATACCTTTTGTGAGAACACAATTCCCTCTTCGTTTATGTTTTGCAATGACATAAATAAATCCTAGTGTCAAACATTTGATTATGTAGGAACTTATCTCCGTTAGCCCGAATTCTAACAAGGACAATTTATGTGGCTTTGTCAAAAGCTCGGACTCCTGAATCTATTAAAGTTTTGATTATTCCAGGAACTTTTGAATCTTCAAAGTTGATTAAAAAATAAGAAATATTGTCTTCCATGAAATTTTCCAGTTAGTTAAATTATAAAGCAAAAAATTATCAGAAGGTATTTGAATTGTTTAGTTCAATTTTATTTAATTTCATTTCATATAAAAAGTTTATTTCCCTTATTATTTTATTCATTATTTTTTAAAAGGATGGAAAAGTGTTTATTGATCAAGGATATTTTACCTGATACTCACTGGTAGTTATGTGAAATTACTATCGAAGAAAAACAGCATATTGTGGCATCAGCTAGCACACCATCGAAGAGACAAAAGTTTATCTTTTTGTTATTATGAGGTATAACAACTATACTTTCTTCATAAAAAAATCTTCCCTTTTCATTTACTTAATTATTAACTATATGTTTAATATTAACAGGGATCACAACTTGAAGTTGTTATCATTAACAATGATATCGAACGTGAGTCATCTTTTGCAATCGTATAAGAAATATATCATTTATAACGCCATTGTCAAGCCAATTCCATCTCAGTACCAAACTAAAAACCCGAAAATTCAATGGATTATTACAAGTTGCACTATTGTTGAACTTGTAACAGATGATGATAGCATCATCCCCATCAAATTCAATTATACATCTTTTATCGATCTTATGAACTATATGAACGATAAGGAAAAATCAATTGGTTAGATACTTTGTTTGTTTCTTTCTAAACTTTGACTTTTTTCCCATACTATATCTAATTATATTTATCTTTAATATGATAGATATTTTGGCAGTCATTGTTGAATTGTTTGATCAAAAACAAATCAGCCAAGATGGCAAGCATTCAACTATCCAGAAATTTGTTCTTGTCAACAAATAGTATATTACATTCTCTATTATTCTCTACAGCTTTGAATTTTTGACACGAGATCTTTTTTCTAACATTTTCCGTGTTTATATTAGGCAACAAACTGTTATACTATCAATGTAGAATGATTTTGTTACCAATGAGAGCCAACAAATTGTCAAATCACTAAATACTTATCTGATAATTATTTGTCACAGGGTAAAAGTAAACTTTTATAATGGTAAGTTTATTCATTTTTCATCACCTTCACACATTTTTCTTCTACTTATCCTTCTATTTTATTCTTACCTTATAATTGAAATATTTTAGGTGTTGCATTATCAATATGGTTTGACTCTGCAATTCTTACTGATCCACCAATACAAGAAGCTACAGATCTTAAAAATAGGTGCTGTCACATTTTTCATGTTTCTCTAACAACAAATAAACTTATATACAAATTTTAGAATATTTTTATTCTTTTACATTTATAATTATCATTTTTCAGGGCACAACGTAATACTAAAGAGCTAAAAAACCTTGTTAACCAACAAGCTTACCTCAGATATAATTCTGATGTGTCTTTCGAATAAGATTAAAAAATTACTAAAATCGTCTTCTTAAAGTCCAAGGTAAATACATTTTATATTCTCCTATAAGTTTTTTGACTTATCTGATATCAATAGTTCTAACCAAAATCTATCTATATATTTACAGATAACATGGATTAAAGTTCATATTTCCTTTCAACAAATTTTGCAAAAGTACTGGTATATGACATGTAAAAAATGTTTTTGTTCAACAGCTTCAACGTATGGAATTACATTCACTTGCAATTCTTCCAGGGAGAAACTCCCAACTGAACCCAGGAATTTATTTTTCTCTTTTTTCTTTAGAATTTTCTACTTTTTCTTATAATGCAGCATATTTGTTGGGAAATAAATTTTTTGTACAACATTATCAAGTTAATCTTCTTAACATCCAAACGAATGAAGGAAATAGTTGAAGTCTCACTAGTGTGACATGCTAAGTCATACCTGTGAGAAAACAATATATGTCACAGGTGTGACATGTTAAGTCACACCCATGATCCCTTGACTTTAATTTTAATTTGTTTATCATAGGTGTGACATATTAACTCACACCGTGAGCCCTTCTAACGGGAGTGACTTGATATGTCACAAGTATGACTTTCACTTTTGCGATTTTAATTCTTTTTTTATAATCTCCTTTCTTTTATCGAAAGGTTTGATCGCAAACATACATTTTCTCATTAACTTTTTGTGTGAAAATGTAGATACAGGTATGACGTTAATGTAACATATGAAACAGGAACTACAATAACTTCTATTTTTAGTGAACTTGGTAAAAAACTCTTGAAGTTCACTGTAATTGAAGCTATGCAATTTTACCATTAGGTTATATTTTTCATTCACTATAAAAAGATTTACATTTAATGACAAAAATTAATACAATTTTATCATTTTACTAATGATCTACATTTTTGCCTTCCATAAAAAGAATATTAAACTTCCTCTACAAAAGGTACACACAGAATTGAAAACAAAGAACTTTCTTGTTCATATCAAACCCAGCCAAATCTAGTCACCTGATGGAAGACAATGGTTCATTGTTATCTATTATCGGGAAACTGATGATGCTAAAATTAAAAAAGATGATGACATTTCAATAGACAATCAAAATTCCAACGGTGAAATTACATCTACATGTATTTCAAGTTTTTATCATTATTTATTTAATCAATCTTTCCATTTTTATCTTCATCAAACTAGGTCTAACTTCTTTTTTAGGATAAATTATATTAGTATCTGTTATTTATTTACTCAGCATTTTTATCAAAAAAAGTAATGTTCATTTTTATACTCTATGGCTAGTATATTTTCATTTTTTATATATTTTTTAAAGATACCATTGGTTCTTCTTCAAAAGTAAGATAATGTCTTCACAAAAGATTCAGAAATGAACCTACACTAGACTCAAATGCAGACGTTGATGACAGCAACAAGAAACCAAAATTTTCGTAAACTTTTTTTGCATTACGTAAAACAATATAAGCATATAACTTTTGTAACTGTGATGATTTAATTTCCTCTTTTCTTAGAACTTTTTCTACTATCGTTATGTATTTCTCGCTTGTAATTAGGTTTACTATCCTTTTACATTTTTAACTCCTAATTTAATAGTCTTGTGAAACCTAAAACAAAATACAGTCATTACTTACATATCATAATTCTCTTTATTAAACTCATCCACATTCGTTAAATAATTATTTTTAAATTCATACATCTTTAACATATAAAAACAAACAATTGTGTTAATTTTTTTGGTTTCCTTTTAACATGCCTTCTTTTCTGTCGCTTTTTAATTCCTATCATATGTTTTAGAATAGATTCCGTAACTACAACAACAAATTAATAAAAATTTTACCCTAAAATGTTAATATGATTTGAAGTGTGGATATCACAATTCACTATATTTTATAAGGTAAAAATGCTAAATGTTAGCCAGATTTAAACAATTATGTTGATGTTACATAGCATTGAATTATTTCTACACAAATGAAAGCTTCTCAGATATCTTCTATCACCTTCTTATCGTGATAATTCAAAACTGCATACAATAAACTCAAATTTTACTTTTTCTATCTTAAACCACTTTTAATTTTATACACGACTCTTTTCATTTTATTAAAAAAATGTGCCTGATATTATAGATTAACCTATCCTTTTAACAATATTATTCCGCAAATATAAAATAAATAACCACCACAACATATCAATATCTATTGTAAATATTTTATGGCATATTATCATATCACAATGTACACTTTTTTTGCTTATTCCTTTTTGTAAATATCTTCCAATTCAACAATTAAATTTGTCTCTAAAAGTCACCAAACACAAAATTATAAAGCAACTATGATCTATCTATTTGTTTTTATTATTTTGTCAAATTTATATTATTCTAACATTAGAATTTTATTCTCTGTTTTTCGTGACGTCCCAATCATTTTCACCTATTTGGCTACCTATTACAGCATCATGCTTGCAAATTGTAATAAGATCAAATTAACCATATGGCCAACTATTTTGATTTTATATTTTCCTAGACCTATACTAAGAGTATCAACAAAACACACACATTACATTAAAACCCTATCCGTAAAGAGATCAAATAGTACATAAACATCAAAATCTACAATGACCCAACAAACTAAAACTATTTTAGAACCAAAAAATATCACTAAAAAATAAAACAACAAAGTATCTTTGGAATTGCATATGCATACACATAATGCATATATTAATTATCCACAACCTTTCTTCTTCAACTCTCCTGATTTTCTTCTCTTCTTCCTTTCTTTGCATCTCATCTCCTCTGCAAACATGATGAAATGAGTGACGGTTAATACCCCTTCATCCCTCGTTCACAACATAATGTCATTAAGATTCTTAAAAATTTCATTGCATAAGAAAACCAAATTAGACAAAATTGACGATAACAATACCTTAATATTTAAATCATACTTGTACTTAACCAAAACCAAAAACACTAAACTTTGGAAACAAAAACACTAAAGAACAAATTAATAATACCAACAAATTGTTTCTCATTTAATAATTAAAGATGTCAAAGATCAATTCAATAAACATAACCTAAGATTTTTAAACTCATAATAATTCATAAACAAAATATATTTCGCGTGCCTAGCCATAATTAACAAGTAAATCAACTGAAAGACCATTAACAAGTGTGATAGACACTCACTTCACTTCCAATTCTCTCACGAATTCAAAGGTCATAAATTGGATTCATTATTCATTTCATGTTAAGCATCAACCATAAGCTTGTTTTTACTAATCTGATCTTCACTACTAAATGTCGAACAAAAACATTGATATAAAGGTCTTTATTTTGGTTGTAATGAGGCCAAGTTAAAGGTAACAAAACATATAAAAACTAGGCTTTACACCCTAGAAATAATTGAGCATTTAAAATAATACAAACCGATAAAACATTAAACATTCAATTTTTTTTTCCATTTACAAACTCAACCCTACTAATCTCCATAACTTTTCCCTCCTCCACTTTCTTTTCTTTCTTTATTGCTCTTCCTTTTTTCTTTTTTTAATTCACATTTTCTGCTTCTCTTTTTTTTCCTTTTTCTTGTTTCCTTCACTTGATAAATTTTCCTTTTTTTTCCAATTTACAACAACATCAATACAAAAAGGGAAAAAATATGTATAGCAAATACAAATTATTACAACCCTACCCACGACTAACTTATAACCTAACTATATGCTATGCTTTTCTCACAATTATTCACTATAGTCGATTTTACCTTTTAAATGCTCAACTTGTTCTTATGGAGGACATGATGAAAAAGATAAAAAATCAAAGCCAAGGCTCAGATTTTGGGTCTCAAGCAACAAAACATTACGTTTAAGCTCAACAGGTCTCACTAAGGATAATATCATGGTGAATTTTTAGCTATCAAGATAAATCCTGGATGCCTTCAGCCCTTCAATGTTTGTATAAGATTATATAATTTTGACTAGTATTTGCAAGCAAGTTGTAGATTTGCTTAACCTTGAAAGAATGCTCTCTGCAATAAATACTTGTATTTGTTGTTTAATGTTTCAAAAAGCTCAAATTCATACCAAAGGAAGGTATCATTCATCTAAGTCTCATTCATCTATCACAACAAGCTAATATCATTGTAATTGAAATCTAAGTCAATCATTTTAAGCAAGCCAATATATTAATTCACTCATATTATGCCTTTACAATCCCAGTCAAGTTCATTCAATAATCATGCATCTCTAACTATTAAACAAGAAAACAACAAAAACATAACTAAAGACAAACAATAAAATTGAAAACAATTTAACAACAAACAATAAAAATAATAAAAAGAAAAAGATAGAAATATAATACTAAGATGAAGGTGGACGTTGTCTAGAATGAGTATTTAAATTCGCTAGGAAATTCCTCATCCTTGCCATGCTAGCCTCAATCTTGTCCAATTGATCTGTTGTTCCCCGCTCAAATGCAATTAGTTGATTCAATAATGATTGATATTTAACAAAAGTAGGTGCAATATTCCAACGCCTAGCTTCAAATGGCAAAACATCATCCTCTTATTGACCTTCAGCTACTGCAACACGACAATGCTTAATACTTGAAGCTTGTGTTAATTCATCGTTAACGAGAGCATAGTGATCACCATGTCGCCTAACAACCTTGATAGACACCAATGATTGCAAGTCTAAACTAGAGTTGCCTGAAACTAACTACATAACTATTCTCTCAGTTAATAAACCAAGGTGCTCTGCAATTCAAGCAACAAATGCTCCAACAACTATTTTGTTAGATCTAGCTTTAGCCACATCAAATAGATGCATAATTAACCATATACCATCATTAAAATGTCTAGCTTGCACCATAAAACACAACACAAACAATTCTGTTTTAGAAACTGTACATTGGCTATCTACTCTACCAAATAATATAGAAGTTAAAAACCTATGAAGATAGCGAAGGCTAGGGTCCACTAAAGCAGACGATTTAGATTTACATGGAGAAAAAGTGCTTCTTGAATTAGTAATTTGATTTCAAAAATCTGTAGGACTGAAATCATCATGGTAGCTACATAAATCAATATCCAAAAATCCAAATGTACTATTCAATACATCTAAACTAATTCATACGACATATTCATCAATTTAAATATTATATTATTCACAGTGCCAACAATGTTAAAGATTAATTATAAAGTACTAAATAATTCTAAAGTTAATTCAACGTATGAAGTTTTAAAAATTCAATAAATCTTTCCCACCCTATGTTATGCAACAATTCATTCACTCGATTTTCTATTCCTAATTCAATAATAGCGCTATGATCGATAAATCAATTCGGAATAATTTGATGATCTTTCAAAGTTGCATACCTTAACTGGCTCTCGCGACTGTCAAATTAAAGACCAAGATTATCTAAAATGGGCATATCATCTGGTTAAGAAGAAGAAGATGCCAACAATCTCACACGAGGCATACCTGAAAACCTTACCTAAAAGTATAAAATAAAATTATAAAAACATATCTACACATAGCTTGCAATTCTTTAATATGAGGAATGGTTAGAATTCTCAAAATAACTGTAGCGGGAGATTGTGCACCATCATATCTATGATAAATAGTCAAGTCTGTGACATTAAATGATAGACCCCGAACTTTTTCGCAAGTTAGAATTATTAAATGAGAATTTGATGGCGTTTCGTCATGAGTAAAAATCAGAATTTTTGAGTTAATAATCTTTGGAGTTTAATTAGGTATATTAGTAATTACATATGGTTGTATGGATTAAAGAGAAGAGTTAGAATTAAGATAAGGAGTTAGAAGGTATTAGATTAAATGTAGAAGGATAAAATAGTAAGGTTAAATTTTTTTCGTAAACTAATAAGACAATAAAAGAAGAGAGTCGTGAGTGTTAAGAAAGGAAAAGAGACAAATTTAAGAAGAACCCAAAGAAACTAGAGAAGAGAGAGCCGTGTAAGGGAGAGATATATTTGGGAGGTTAGGAAAAAGGAGAGAGATGTGTGTATTAAGAAAGAAAAAGAAAGGGAGTCGTAGAAAGGAGTAGAAGAAGAGAAGCAGAAACATGAACCAGAAAAGAAGAAGAAGGAAAGAAAAAGAAAGGAGAAAGAAGAGGAAGAGAAGTCAGCTAAGTGTTTGGTAAGGAAAGAAAAAGAAAGGAGAAAGAAGAGGAAGAGAAGATTCAGCTGAGTTTTTGGTAATATCTATCTTCTTTTCT
>JAOSBN010106408.1:0-11028 GCA_027563595.1 Erythroxylum suave
TCTAGTTCAATGCAAGTTCTGAAGGCAATCATGATTAGAGGAGCATCACACAATACAAAGAAATAAAATGACATAAAAATGATATCATTAAGGTTCAATTCCGCTCACAGATTTCAATTCAAGAATGCACCTTAATTCCACAATTACCTCATCACTCAAATGTCAAAATTTTGACTAAGTTTAATTGATCGGTTATTGCAATCAATCCGTATGATTCACTTTAGACTCATATAACCCAATTTGATTTCATACATACACTCAATCTCATCCAAATTAATATGATAAAGCTTAATGGCTTAACATGCATAACAAACATGCAAGGACTAAAAAAAATTTAACGAAAAGAAAATCAAAGAATGGTAGAGCTACACATAGTCACAACATGTATTCCAATTCCCCCACACCTAGTCCAACATTGTCCTCAATGTTGAGCTACACATAGTCACAACATGTATTCCAATTCCCCCACACCTAGTCCAACATTGTCCTCAATGTTATAACATAAGAATAAAGAAGCAAAAATATAAAAGAAGAGGGAAAAGAATGCTTCTATATTTTGTTGAAATTCGAAGTCATGGAGTTGGCGAATGCGGAGGTTGGAATCTCTGCTGGTTGAAGAAAGCGAGTTAATTGGTCTCCAATCTGCGTTCCATGCATTGTAGGAGTGCTAAAATAGTCGGATCACTTGCAGAAGGATGTGATGTGGTAGGAGCTGATTGTTGTGCAATTGTGGTTGTGGAGATGTTTGTATTGACAATTCTTCTTCTTCGCCAATGTGGACGAGGGGCGGGTTGTACAGCCAATCTAGATGGGGAAATGTGTATGCATCAGCTTCATCAGTAACTACAAGTCCCATCCTGTACAAACACTCACAATCCAATGGTTCCATCTCACAAACAACTGTGAGGTTAGGGTTCTCAACATCTAAAACTCCAACATTAATAGCAAGTTGAGTGATATATGAGCCTAGGATTAAAACTAGAATTTTCTTTTTCAAAATGGAATGCATTTAAGTGAGCATCCAAAAATCCAAATTAATTTGGACTTCATGTTCCATGCACCATAGAAAGAAAATTTCATCTTTTGATAAGACACCAGCAGTTTTTCAACAACCAGAAAAGTTTTAAACCAGAAAATGGTGCATGTACTTTAAAGTTGGTTTGCGAAGAAAAGAACTTTTGGAAGTGCAAGGGTTATATTTCTCAGAATCAACAAACCATTCTGACCACAGTGCATATGGATCAAATTTAGGCACATAGTCACAACAACCATTTAAAAATACATCACTTTTAGCCACAGATTTTGTCACAAATTTCATTGTTGCATAAAATGAAGCAACCGAAAATGAATGCCAGTGATTCATAAGCCTACACTTAATCATGCCAGGTGCAAACAAGGTGACTTTTGGATTATCTAATTTGAATTCAAAAGTGGCATAAAATTTCCTAGTCAATTCCACATATGCAGGGTATCAAACAATAATATAATGAGTCCAACCCACTTTGTCCACATATTGTTGAATTTCAGACCGAATATTCAAAGTTTCCAATGTTTCATCATGTATAAACTTACAAGGACTTATATGCTTATCACAAACAATTTCAAATCGATTCTAATCACTTTTATGATGAAACGAGTTAAATGTATTAACTGTCAATTGCAACTTACTTTGAGAAACAACATTTTTTCCTTTTTTGCTGCGGCAGCGTGCTGCAGTAGGAATTTTGCCACTATCTGCTTGCTCATTTTGTTCATTGTCTGTTGTTTCTAGTTCTACGTGTTCAAGTTCCTGTGGTTCTCCTACTTCTGGTTGTTGCTGGTGTTCATTTGTGTTGTAAGGGGAGGATTCTCCTAGAATTTCAATTGACTGTGTATGTGGGGATAATGGTGGAGGTGATTTTGGACTATCGTCAACATGAATAGGGTTGGCTGAAGAACAATGTTGCTACAATTTTTTGGTGAGTCATAGGGTATTGAGATGACTTGAACGTCTAGGAGGCATGAATCTGGCTGGTGGACAGACTTAAGAGTGCTGGGCGTGTGCTGAGACAATTTGTCGAACAGTTGGTGGGTGTGTTACTTTTCTCTCTCTTTTTCCACTGTTCTTCTTTCTATTCACACTCCTCTACTCTTTATTCTACCGCAACTCTTCTCTCTTCTATCACCACACAACTCTTTTCTTGATTTCTTTCTTGCCACTCTTTTTGTTGCCACAACTCCTATTTCTTGCTCTTTTTCATTGTTGAGTGATGAGTTACAATGGAGAGGAGACATCAACAATAAATTTGATTGGAATTGCTAAACATCGAGAGTCATTCTTCCTCCATGGCATCGTTGTACTCTTTGAAAGCGCAGATCTGAAAGTTACACAAGGAACAACACGTCACTAGCCAAATCACAAGTTAGGGCTTGGTGGGTATTCGTTTAATGACAAATTGAAAGATGGGTGTTGTCTGGAATGTTTGTTGTAATGTTCAAGATATTGGGAATGATTTGTGGAATTTGCAGTGAAGAATAGTGGTGAGAGAAACCAAATGAAAGAAGAAGAGGGAAAAGATAGGGGGTTGCAGGAAAGAATGAAATTTTTGTTTTTCTTTTTTTTAAGAATTAAAATTACAGAATTGAGAATGATAAATTTTTGAAAATTAAAAATCTAACTAAAATGAAATAACCAGATAAAAATGAAAATGAAAATTGCTGAAAAATAAAAAATCATAAACAAAACTGAAAATTTTATAGGTTTCCCCGAATGTGCTTCTTTAACGTCTTTAGCTAGACATGTTTCTTTAATTACCTGATTAGAAATAGGTTAGGGATACCAACTATATTTCTTCCACTTGCTCAACTGAAAAGTTCTCATAATATGACTTCAGGCGGTGTCTGTTAACTTTAAATACTTTAGAGGTATCTAAACTTTGAATTTCTATCACACTATGAGAAAAAAACTTTAATAAGAATAAACGGTCTAAGCCAACGAGATCGTATTTTTCCAGGAAATAACTTAAGCTTCGAATGATAAAGAAGAACTTTTTGTCGAATTGAAAATTGTTTCCTAGAAATTATTTTATCATGAAAAGCTTTAGTTTTATCCTTATAAATTTTCACATTTTCATAGCTTCATTACGATTCTCTTCTAACTCTTGCAATTGCAATTTCCTATTGTTACTAACTTCTACCTGATCCATGTTCAACTGCTTCATAGCCCAATAACTTCTATGCTCTATTTTCATAGGTAAATAACAAGGCTTACCGAAAACTAACCTGTAAGGTGGCATGCCTATTGGAGTTTTGTACGTAATCTGGTATGCCTACAAGGCATCGTCCAATCGTGAACTCCAATCCTTTCGGTTTGGATTCACCACTTTTTCCAGTATGGATTTGATCTCACATTTGATTTCTCGATCCCAAGTTACCTATCCTTCGACAACGATCGCAAGACTTGCAAAACATGTAAGAGTCATAAAATAACTTAGGCCAAAACAGTCCACATTCAAGAATTTTTCAGACAACCCTTTTGGGACCAAAATGTCCCCCACACACAGATGAATGACAAAAATGTAAAAAGAGAGAATTTCATCATCTGTGTCATATCTCCTAACAATCTAATCAGAACAAAATTTCTATAGATGTGGTTCATCCCAAATGTAATATTTAGCTTCTCGCCTAATTCTATCTCTTTCAGCTCCAGATAAGTCACTAGGTAAAGACTTAGTCACCCAAATAGTTTAGTATGTCTGCATACCATGGAATTACCTGTTGAATTGTAAAGAGATTTTCGTCTGAAAATTTGTCGTGAAGAACATCAGATGTGGTACCCGGAGTGATCCTGCTTAGATGATCAGCTACCAAAATTTCAGCTCCTTTCTTGTTGCGGATTGCCAAATTGAATTCTTGAAGCAATAAAATCCATCGAATTAATCTCGGCTTGGCTTCTTTCTTGTTCACCAAATACTTCAGAGCTGCATGATCTAAGTAAATGATCACCTTTGTCCCTAACAGTTATGACTGAAACTTCTCCAATCCAAAGACAACTGCTAAAAATTCCTTCTCTGTTGTAGAATAATTCTTCTGGGTATCATTAAGTGTCATGGATGTATAATAAATAACATTAGATACCTTGTCTACTTTTTGGCCCAACACGATGCCAACTGTATAATCTGAAGCATCGCATATTAGCTTAAATGGTATGTCCCATTTCGATGGCTAAATTATCGGAGCTGTAGTAAGTCGTTCTTTGAGTTCATCAAACGCTCTTTTTCATAACTCGTCAAAATCAAACTTCACGTCTTTTTAGAGTAGTCTACACATGGGTTGCGTAATTTTGGAGAAATCCTTGATAAATCGCTGATAGAAGCCTGCGTGACCAAGAAAAGAACGAACTTCCTGCACATTCGCGGGGTAAGATAAAGATTGAAAACATCTATCTTAACCCTATCGACTTCAATTCCTTTCAAAGAAACAGTATGCCTCGAAATAATGCCTTTATTAACCATAAAATGACATTTTTCATAATTTAAAACCAAATTAGTTTCAATGCAACGTTTTATCACTTTTTCAAGATTGACAATGCATGTTTCAAAAGACTTTCCATAGACCGTGAAATCATCCATATAAATTTCCATGCAATTTTCCACAAGATTGGAGAAAATACTTACCATACACCATTGAAATGTCGTGGGTGCGTTACACAATCCAAATGGCATTCTTCGGTAAGTAAAGGTGCTGAATGGACAGGTGAAGGTTGTTTTCTCTTGATCCTTGGGTGCTACCAAAATTTGGTAGTATCCTGAATAGCCACCTAGACAACAATAATGAGATTTACCTGTAAGTCTTTCAAGCATTTGATCAATAAATGGAAGCAAAAATTGATCTTTTCTAGTAACTGAATTAAGCTTCCTATATTCTATGCATACCCTCCAACCATTTTGAACCCGAGTTAGTATTAACTCATCATCGTTATTTTCAATCACAGTCACACTTGTTTTCTTCAGAACTACCTGGACCAGACTTACCTAATTGCTATCCGAAATTGGATAAATAATGTCAGTGTCAAGAAGCTTCAAAGTTTCTTTCTTCACCACTTCCATCATTGGTGGATTTAGACGTCATTGGGGTTGCCTCACTTCCTTCGCTTCATTTTCTATCAAAATTCGGTGCATGCAAATAATGGGACTAATACCTTTCAAATCAACCTCTATCTAACTGAAAGCTTCTTTATTCTCCTTTAATACGTTAACCAGTTGGCTTTTATGCACATCTGAAAGTTGATTAGAAATAATAAGAGGCAATGTATCTTTCTCACCTAAAAAGATGTACTTCAAATGACTAGGCAAGCTCTTCAACTCTAACTTTGGTGGCTGGACTAACGATGGCAGCAACTTGGCATTACTTCTAGACATCTCCATGCACGTCAGCTGCTGGAGTAATGGTTCGGTTGTCTCCATACACAATAACGTCTTCCTTTGATCAACCGATAGATTGTTCATCATTCGAAATTCTCATGGTATTGTAAATATTGAACTTAATTAATTCACCATCAAGATCCGTGTTGAACATCTATTTTTGTTCTAGTTGTTTTCAAGAATGGCCTTCCGAATAAAATCGGAGTGGAAGAAAATGTATCATCGGTGCCCATCTACAAAATATAAAAATTAGCTAGAAAAAGCATATTCCCTACTTGAACGAAGATATCCTCTAACACACCCTTTGGATAAGCATTTGAGTGTTCCGCTAATTGAATCACTACATTAGTTTCTTTAAGAGGTCCATCATTTAAAGATTTATACACATCATATGGCATCACATTTATGGACGCACCTAAATCTAACATAACTCTTTCAATCCTTAAATCACCAATTTGACATGGGATAGTAAACAGACCTAAGTCTTAACATTTGGGTGGAAGCTTTTTCTTTTGCAAAATTGCTGAAACGTTCTCCCCCAATTACACTTTCTCATCAAATTTTAATTTCCTCTTTGAAGTGCAAAGCTCCTTAAGGAATTTAGCATACTGTGGAATCTGTTTAATTGCATTAAAGAGAGGAATATTTACCTGAAATTTTTGGAAAGTGTCCAATATTTCCTTCTCTTGCTCTTCCTTTTTCGCTTTGCCAAATCAGCTCGGAAAAAAAGGCAGAATCACTATATTTTTCAACTTGTTTTGCACCATTTCTGGTTGTGAAGGTGCCTTTTGCGTGATTTCTTTTTCCACCTCTCTTCTGAAATTCTTCAGAAGTGAGTCCTGTAATTCTTTACCACTCCGTAGCGTGATGGCTTTCACACTTTGTTTAGGATTAATCTTCGATTGTGCTGGAAATTTTCCAGAAGTTCGCGCTTCCAATTGATTTGTGACAGTTGCCATTTGGCTTATTTGGTTTTCAATATTTCTTTGTTGATTTTCAATGTTTCGGATACTTGCTTCAGTATTCTGTTGAAACGTCAAAGTGTTAGTGGCCAAAGATTGAACTATATCTTCCAAAGAGGGCTTACCTTCAGAATTGGATGTTGTATTTTGATGTTTTTGAGGCACATACGGTTGTCTATACTGCTGGAAATTCGTGGTTGCTTGCTACCCTTGAAGATTCCCATAACGTAAATTCAGATGGTTGCACCACTCCAGATTATAGGTGTTGAAAAATGGGTCGTACTTCCTTTGATTCGGTCTAGCAAAACCTCCCACGACATTCACATGTTCTATGTTTTTATCCTGCAAAATTGGATATGCATCAATAGAATGTCCTAACATTGAATATATTCCACATACCTTTGCTGCTTGTTTTTTAATAACTACGATTTGTCGCACTAAAGAAGTAAGGTCATCCAATCTTTTCTCAAATATGGTTACATTAAGCTCATTCACACTTTTTGATCCATGCCCAGTACGCATCTCGAATTGTTGTGTATTGGAAGCCATATACATTATCAAATCCCTCGGTACTTGCATTGTTATGGATGTGAAATCGGTCACTTGATGGTCAAACCTGAAAGTAGCAACGAATGGAAACTCATCATCATAAGAAGGATAATATGAAAAATCAAAATCAAAAGCATACTGATAGTTAGCCATGCAGCTAAAAGATCGAAAAATTAGAAAAAGCTGTGAAACTAAAACAAATAGAAGACAAGGTAATCAAGAGCAACAAAACCAAAAACAATAACAAAAACATCACTAAAAAAACCGTCAAGAAATTCCTCGACAATGAAACCCAAATTTGGTACTGTTGTCACTTGTAACCAAATTTAAAAGAAACCAATTTTCATTAATACAAAATAATGTAGTAGTGGAAAGTGGGTATTGTTCCCACGAAGAATTTTAAATGCAAAGATTGTAAGAGTTCGAAAATAAAATCAAGTAACGAAAAAAGGGGGGTTTTCAATTCACGACAATTTAAAAGAGTAGAAATAAAATAACAAAAATAGGAAATTGACAAAAGTAATTATATCTGAAAATTTAATAGACAAATCTTAGTTTCGGGTTACCGATGTTATCACGCTAATATAGATCCTTGATATAAAATTCAATTCATCAATAAACATTCATTGCGGGGTGTTTTCTCTTAAGCGTAAATGACTAAAAACATGTATCATAAGCATTCTTATTAATCAATAACTTAGATACGATCGTAGGTTCAATTGAATAATAGCTTTAAGAACTAAGAAACCAATGAACAAGATAATATATCTACGACATGCAATTAATCAAGATGAATATCTTCTTAGAATTTCCGACTCTAACGTAAAGAACGTAATCCTAATTGCTACTTATGATTAACAAAATTGAACGTCATATTTCATTAATCTAGCTACTGAACAAATCAATTGCGCACCTAGAAATTAATCAATTCAATTAGAAAAAAGTAATTCAGAAGGTACTCAATGTTCATCAACGAAACAAACTTTATTGAAACATCTCACACATAATAAATGATAACATGGTTTCCCTAAACCAAGAAAGAAGTTTAGCTACTCATAATGGAATTGAAAATAAAAGAAATAACAAAAGCATATAGTCTCCACCCCTGGTCCTTTCCTAAAGAATATAAAAATACTTAGAGAAAAACTGCAGAAAATCAAAGCCTAACTATGGCTGTTGAAAGACAAGAAGAAAAGTGCAGAAAAAATGCAAAATGGCTCCTAAACTATTGCTGCGTGAACAGTGTCCGTGAACCGTAATGCAAATCCTCAATTTAATGCCTCCCCATCCCTTCCTTTTCCATCTTCTCTTGCAGATCACATCTTCCACATGTTCAGATTGTGATTCTCTATCAATCTGATCTTAAAAGATCATGAGAATATAAAAAAAATCAGATTTAAATTTGAAAGCAGATCTACAGATTTTTCCTTTTATCCTTGCACGTGGCCATGTCTAGTCATGAATTGTTGCCAACTTGGAATTTCAGATTTCTTTGTTTCTTTTACATCTTTTTAACTTAATTTCACCTCCCAAGTGTTAGAAATCATCTGAAAACAATTAAGACATAAATCCATCAATTTTAAATAATAATTTTAACATATGAGAGAGATTTATTTATCAAATAAGTGCAAAATGAGAACTTAACAAATTCCCCCACACCAAACCTTTGCTCGCCTTCAAGCAAATATGTCAAACCACTACACTCTATCAATTCATCCTTCATAAGATTAAATGCACATAATTTGTTAACTTGGGCTTGTAAGACTTAGGTTGCATCACAAATCATAATCACTTTTCATCAATACAAATAAACAAAGTTAAAATAAGACATCTTTGTTCAAAAGACAATTATGAAACTAGAGTGAATTCTTCTCATAGATTTCTCTCTTACGCTCAAGTGTTTAAGGTCAAAGTGTTTCTCCCAAATCTCCCTTTAATAGATTTCACTACCATAGGCTTGCAAATTCACCAATTATCATTCATTCAAATTACATGATTTCATAGATCACAAGGACTTTATTATGAGTTGTAATGGGGCTAGGTTCAAAGGTAAGGTAAAAATATGGCAAAGGGTTAATCATAAGCATTCACAAAGTACCAAGTAAAAAGGACACTCACATTCAAATTATGTGACAAGCACATGAATATAAAGGACTACAACTACTTATTACTAACTAATGCTACTATGCTTTATTCT
Source organism: Erythroxylum suave (assembly GCA_027563595.1). NCBI lineage: Eukaryota > Viridiplantae > Streptophyta > Magnoliopsida > Malpighiales > Erythroxylaceae > Erythroxylum > Erythroxylum suave. The sequence continues at coordinate 9,111 of JAOSBN010106408.1, forward strand.
TTTTCTTTTTCTTCTCTTCTTTTTCCTTCTTTTTTTATTTTATTTTCTTTCTTTTTTTGTTCTTTTATTTCTTTCTTCTTTTTTTTTCTTTTTCCCTCTTTTTTTGGCTAAGAACAAGGGAGAGCAATAAAAACAAGAGAAATTACTTGCAGCATAATTTAATAAACACATGAGTAGAAATACCTATAAAAATATCTCAAATTACTTAATACTTCATTCAACTTGTGATAGGGTAAGGCTAGCGGGGTTTTAAGGTTTCAATGTAGGGATTAAATGAAAAACAAGGTTAATGGCTCAAAAGTGTTTGCAAAGGGAAAATGACTAGGTAGGTCATTTTTAAGCTAAAGGATGTAAAAAGAAAGAAGGCCTTAATCATGTCCATAAACCATGTAATTAAACAATTTCAATATGGTTTAATGCAAGTTCTGAAGGCAATCAGGATTAGAGAAGCATCACACAATACAAAGAAATAAAATGACATAAAGATGATGTCATTAAGGTTCAATTCCGCTTACAGGTTTCAATTCAAGAGACATAAAATGATATAAAGACGATGTCATTAAGGCAGTTCTCAAAATGTTCCCTAAGATTATTTCAAAGATCAAGAGGCTTTTATATAAAAATCATTTCAATGCCTTTTTGATGAATATAAAAACTAATGAAATAAAGTAAAATGAAATGATTGTGCATGATGAACCTTTTGGATCGTCTAATTAATAAAATGAGCTTACAAATAATAATGCAAAATGTGAAATAACCTTAATGAGTCTTGATATTTTTTTGTTCTTATTTTGGTTATTCATTTCATCAGTTATAAACTTCAACTTCTCTTTATCAACGTCATACATTATCTTCTTGAGTTAATGGTTTTAAGTTGTTTTGATATTAATTTTCATCACAATGATAAACACATTAATAGCAATTATGTCTTGTTATCATTAAAACATCAAACCTCCCTTGGTTTAACATTCTCCACAACTGCATATGAACTTGTAGTTAGCCCCACAATAGGGCCAGTTGCACCCTGTGCTACTGCTTTAGAAGCACTAACAACTCCAGTAGCTAAACCAGCAATTGTTGCAGAACTAGCTGATAAAGCAACTGCCGAAAGTTCTACACTCTCTAAAACCTAGAGAACAATTGCTGCCTAATTTGTGATACCTAGGTACCTGTCTCTCTACTCCAAAATAGTAGTTGCATCTGGAGTTTTCACAGGAGCAGCCATGACATTAGATTCAGATAAAATCTTAACAGCATCAACAACAGATGTGTCTACCAGAATTTCAATGGCTGTAAAAAAACAATGTTATCGAATTATAATTTCCAAATAAAAAATTTTGTGGAATGATGTTTAGCATTTGAAAAATCAACTTAGGTTAACTACAGTTGTTAGAATATAACTACAGTAGTCTATCATCAAGTTATAGTCTTTTAATAATTCTAAGCTCCTTCTTTGCCTCAAATTCAGCTCTTTTTGATTCATCAAATACTTAAGACTCTTATAATCTGTAAAGACCCTGGTGGTGACTCCATATAGATAACGTCTCCATATTTTCAATGCAAAGACTATAGCAGCCAATTCTAAGTCATACGTGGGATAATTCATTTCATAAGGTTTCAATTGTCTGGAAGCATAAGCAATCACTTTTCTTCTTACATCAACACACACCCTAGTCCTTTCCTCGAAGCATCACTATAAACTATATATCCATCACTACTAAAAGGTAAGGCCAAAATTGGTGCAGTTGTAAGTTTCTTCTTCAGTTCCTCAAAACTCTTCTGATGTTCATCTGTCCACATAAATTTTTTATTCTTCCTTGTCAATTTTATGAATGGAGCAGCTATCATGGAAAAACCTTCTACAAATCATCTGTAGTAACCAGCTAATCCCAAGAAACTCCTCACTTCTGCTACATTC
>JAOSBN010106459.1:0-11026 GCA_027563595.1 Erythroxylum suave
GGGACATGGGTTGGAAAGTTTAAAAATTTTTGAAATTTTTTTACTTTTTTAATTTAAAATTTGAAAATTTTGCAACTTAATCCTTATACTTTTTAAAATTTCCGGTACCACCTGGTATTTGACCAATATTTACAATATCGGCCGGTACCGCCGGTACCATCCTAAACATAATCTTTTTTTCCTCCAAATTTTCCTATCCACATCTACCCACAACCTTTCTTTTTCAAGCACCTGTATTCTTTTTCATACTAAAGCCTATGATTCAATGTATTTGGCTCCTTTATCAAAGGAGATCTATGCCTAATTGTAATAGAGTGTATATCTATTTCAATTTCACAGGTTTGTTTCTCTAGTGCACCAAGGAGCGGTCTGTAGGATTGACAAACTCATTTAATTATATATATTTTCATATCATTTGGATAGGTTTTTGTCACTATAATTGGTCTTTATTGCATTGTTTGATAATTATTTGAATTATTGTGCCTTACATTTAATTTGTGTTTATAGGGGCAAAATTGTCATATTTTTGTTTAATTGTAATTAATTGATTTTAGGACAATTAATGCTACATTATTTGTAATTTTATTGTAAGGCATTTGGGAGAAATTTGAATTCAAAAAACAAAGGAGGGATAAAAAGTAACACAAGTGGACAAGCCAGGAAGTAAACGACAGTGCATTAAAAATCAGCTGGAACAAGAAGCAAGCAAAACGACGGTGCATAAGAGATGGAAAAGAAACAAAAACGACAACACCACATGAACAAAACACACAGCTGCTGGAGAAGAGAAGCCAAAGTGCAAGCACCACTGAAGAAAATGCAAGGCAACATTGTAAGAGCAAAATGCAGCAGCTAGAAAAGGAACAAAAATAACAGCTGAAACAAAGAAGCAAAACGCAACGCAGACGTTGAGAGAGGAAGCAAAATAATGCACATCAAAACAACGTGCAGGTGGGCATACAACCAAGCTAAGAGGAGCAAACATAAATGCAACAATAGATGAGAAAAATGACAAGACTGGAAGGAAGAAAACACACAGCAGAGAAAAGAAGAGCTAAACACGCACGTTGAAATTTCACCAAAACGACGCAGCAGAAGAAGAGAACAAAAACATACAGAAAGCAAGGTTTTGGTGTGAAGCGTTGTTTTCGAATAGAAGTGTGGTGTGCTGTTTCAGAGAAAGAAAGAACGCAGAAACAAAAAAAAGAAAGGAGGGTTTTTATTTTTGATAGTAGCATTCTCCAGTTATGGAGACTTAGTTTTCGTTTTCTCCTCATCTCCCACAAATCCAAAGTATCATTCTCATCTTTCATGGTTAATTGTGGGAGCTCGTTGTTGGTAATATCTTCTATGGTTTTCCATGGCTAGTTTGTTTTGATCCTCCGAATTAATGGCAATGGTAGGAGCTTGGGTCTTTATAGGGGAGTATAAGCTACATTAATCTTCTACCCATTTAATTAATCTTCTACCCATTTAATTAATCTTCATAGGATAACTATGTAATTATTTGGAGTTATCTATAGATTATATCTTTGAATTGGAAGATTTCTATGGTTGGGTTATTGTTTAGCGACTGATATTGTGTTGAATGTGACTTAATTTCATTACTTTGTTTTAGGTCAAGACTTTGTATTACGATTTTATTGAATATTTGGTGATTATTCAAGGAGGCTTGAATTATTGAATCGTTATACCAGTTGCTAGCTTTAATTCTGTTTTATTAATTATTGAGTAATAATTGAGCATTGATTTTTATTATCCTTAGTTCTATTTTACTATTCTACTGGCAGTTAGTAGATTGAGACTTTAGAAAATAATTTTTATGACAATTCAAGGTGGCTCAGTTGTTGGATTAAAAACTTGATTATAACTCTTGGTTCATTGTTTTTAACTCCCATATATGTTTAAGTGATGATTGCCTGTGCTATTAAATTGGAGGGTTATTTTTATCATTGTTAATTACTTTTGTTTTTTTTATTCCATTCACTCACTATCATTTCATATCACTCACCTTAAATTTAAAATACCAAAAACAAATCCTTTATGTTTATTTTAATTCATTGCAATTTTAATGATAATTAACCAAATCAAATCCCATTCTACAGTTTAGGTTGCATTGCATTTAGTTACATAAGAATTTAATTTCATTTTCAGTTCCTTAAAGAGAATGACCTGAGGTTGCATTATTGCAACCCTTGGTTAAATTTTGAAGTAACCCCAAGGTGATATCAGACTTAGGTTGTTTCAAATGGCACCATTACCAGGGAGCCAAAAAAATTGGTTCCCTAGTAACTAAGTGTCAAGTAACATTGACTGAGTTTATTTGTTGAACCTCATACTTGCATTGGCATTGCATAGTCTATCTCCATTTGCATTTTGCATTTTCTTGGCTAGATAGAATTTTTAGTTTGCTCTTTGACTTGGTTGTTGTTTGGTGGATTACATTGCTCTTGTTTGTTTGATTATAGCCTACTCGATTGCTTTCTTAAGTGTATGGGTCCATTCCTTAAGTCAAGTTATGGGAAATTTGCTTCTTTTTGCATTTTGGTGAAGTTTTGACATTCTTTGATTATTTGTGCATATTATATATTTTCACACTCTTTCATACACTATTAAGTGTATAGTCATCCATACTCATACATTCTCATACACACACACACTTGCAGTCATCATATTCTTCCATTTTTTTACTTGAATCTGGTTATACAAGTCAGTTTTGCACCTTTTTCTTTTTGTTGATTGATACTCTTTATGCCTAGGAGTGATAGGGCATTACCATTGATTCTCTTAAATATTGAACTTGAGAGGTTAGAGAAAAAGATTGGAAGAGAGAGGAGAATAGAGGGTACAAGTCAAGGTCTTGTTAAGGATGAGCATATTTCACAATAGTCAAGTTTGTCATCTAGTGAACAAGAACCTAGTGAGAGAGCTATCATTAGTGAATACTCGTCTGTTAGTGATTCTGAATTAGAACAAGAAACCATGGATGGTGTTAATGGTACTAATGGACATAATAAGCCTAATGGGAACAATGAACCAGGTGAGAACAACCTAAGGAATAATGGTGAGGATAATAGAAGCATAAGGGAGATTAATAATTCCAATGTTGATTATGACCCTTATGGCTTTTATACTGATGATGTGAACTTTGAAACTAAAGGAGCATTAATTTCTTCCTTATCTAGATTCCATGACTTTTCAGGTGAAGATCCACATAGGCATTTGAAGACTATGCACTTGGTGTGTTCTTCCATGAAACCACTCACAACAAATCTTGAAGATGTATTGAGGAGAGCATTCCACTTCACTATAAAAGCAAGGCCAAGGAGTGGCTTTACACACTACCTCAACATTTCACCACATTGACCTAAAATCAATTGAAGGGAGCATTCTTGGATGAATATTTTCCTGCTTCTAAAACTTCAAGGCTAAAAAAGGAGATAACTAGTATAGTGCAACCAGATAATGAATCCATGCACGAATATTGGATAAGGTACATTACACTTCTAGCCTAGTGTCCTCACCACAATATTTCAAAGAATGATCTAGTCAACTCTTTCTATGAAGGGCTCTTTCCATATTATAAGCCCTTAATTCATGCCACTGCAAATGGTTCGCTCAGAGAATTGAGTCCTAATGCTGTAGAGGACTTACTTCAAAAGATGACTACTAATTACCCTCAATCTGGAGACACAAGAAGGATGTACAATACCTCTTTGGCCTCTTCCCAAGATATTCTTGCTGAAATTGTTTCTTTGGGAAATCAAATGGAGAAAAGACTTAATATTTTGGAGAATAATGTGAAAGCCAAGAAAGTTGATTACGTGGGTCATTCTCAAGCTATAGTAGTCAGTTGTGAGTGCTGTGGGTCTATGATGCATGCTTCCAATAATTGTATTCGATATGAAGAAGTTTCTTCCCTCTACCAAAATTGAAATAGCCAATATCAAAAGAGAGAACCCTACTCCAATACTTTAATCTAGGTTAGAGAGATCACCTTAATTTTAGATAGGGTGGAAATCAAGGCAACATTTAAGGCAATTCTTCTAATCAAATGGTTTATAATCAAGGACCATCATATTATTTTTCTAGTGATTAATTTGCTATGATCATGAAGGGCATTGTCGGGATTAATTCAAGATTAGATTAAGAGAAGACACAAACCGATGCTACGTTGAATGTTATGTAGAAGAAGATGGACTCATGTCTGCAAAATGTGTTCTCTAAGTTGGAGTAAATAGAGACCAAACATGACAATTTGAACACTTTTGTTACTCAAATCTCTAATAACTTGAGTGAACAACAAGCAAAGAGTGGTGGTTCTGTTAGACCCTGAACTTTTTCGGAAGTTAGAATTATTAAATGAGAATTTAAAGGCGTTTTGTCATGAGTAAAAATTAGAAATTTTAAGTTAATAATTTTTGGAGTTTAATGAGGTACATTATTATTTACATATGGTTGTATGGATAAAATGGAAGCGCTAGAATTAAGTTAAGGAGTTAGAAGGTATTAGATTAAACATGGAAGGGTAAGTTTGGAAGACTAGAGTTTGTCTTAGAATAATAAGAGAAGAACAAATAAAGGTGCGTGAGTGAAGAGCTGGAAAAATAAAATAGGAATAAGAAAGAAAGAGACGTGTTCGTGTAAGAAAGAAAGAAATAGAGAAATCATAAAAGAACTTAGAAGAAACTAGAGAGAGAAAGAGAGAGAGTCGTGTAACGTAAGCAAGAAAAAAGAGAAGGAAAAACGTAGAAAGAAGTAGAAGAAGAGAAGAAGAAAAATGAAACAAAAAAGGAGAAGGATAGAAAGAAAAAGGAGACAAGAAGTAGAAGAAGAAGATTCAGCTGAGTTTTTGGTAACCTCTATCTTCTTCTTTTTTTTCTTAATAGAAGAAGAAAGTAAAGAAACTAGGTTTTTATGAGTTGAAATAAAGAGAGAAAGAAGATGAATAAGAGATTTATGTTTTAAGATTTCTATAAACCCTTAACTAGCTCTTAGTTCTTCTAGTTAGATAAATAAAGAATAGATTAAGTCTAAGCTCATTCTTGGATAATAGAGATTTATGCAAGTTATATTTGCATATGATGATTAAATGAAAACATGCTTGTTTGAAGGGAACAAGAAAGTCAAAATCAAGAACAAGAAGAAGAACAAGCTTGAGCTTGGATGTATAAGAAAAGAAATAGGTGAGTAATATGTTTATAGTTTTTTTTATGATGAGATGAAATTATTTGTTCGTATGTGTACTTAAATGCTTGCTCTTACTCATTATGGATGTGGGAAAAATGTGTTGTGATTTGATAACTTGTTATGATTGAAATATTTTACTGCTTCTGGTGTGAATGAAAAAGAGAAAAGAGTAATATAAGGGATAACGTATAAGGTGGGCCATTTAAGCTAATGGGTTTAAAACAAATAATGCCTTAATCATTTCTATAAAGAGTGCATTTCATAGTTTCAAACTGGTTCATTGCAAGTTCTAGAGGTAATCTTCCTAGGTGAGCATCACATATAACAAAAAAAATGAAATGAATATAAAATTCATTCAGGTAGGCTCAAAACCTCACATGTGTTTATGTGAAAATCCATCAAAATTTTATACATTACCTAATCACTCAAGTGCCAAATTATTGACAGAGTTTATGCAACTAACTACTCTAATCAATCCATATGATTCACCGTCCACTCAAGTTGCCTAATTCAAATTCAAGCACACAACTCAATCCTCAGTCCAACTACTATGACAAAACGACATGATTTAACCTTCATCACAGTTCAAGTGCAATATTGCAAAAATTTTAAAATTAGTCCCACCCCCACACTTAAATGGGACATTGTCCCCAATGACCTAAAAATTTAATGAGATGAGAACATAGGGACTTCCTATATTAAAGAGGGCTCAGTGACTTGAAATCAGAATTCACAGCTCCAATCTTGCGTTCCTAAAAAAATCAAAACATATAAAAGTCAAATAAGGTGCTTAAATGAAAGCAATAAAAAGAAACTGAAACAACAAAGAACTAAAATGAAAGGATAAGAACGGGATGCCTCCCAACAGGTGTTATATTTAACGTCAATAGCTCGACTTAGCCATTTGATCATTGGTCCTTGAGTGAAATGCTTGCAATGTTTCTCATTTCTTGACCATAATAATTCTTCAATCTTTGCCCATTCACATTGAAGGTTCTTCCATCACTTCCTTCAACTTCAATTGCTCCATAGGAGGTAACATTTTTCACAACAAAGGGACTTGACCATCTAGAGCGCAATTCACCTGGAAAAAGCTTCAATCTTGAGTTGAACACTAAAACTTTCCCTCCTGGGGAAAATTCTTTCCTCATGATGTGTTGGTCATGCCATTTCTTAGTTTTCTTCTTGTAGATTTTGGAATGCTCATATGCTTTCTTTCAAAATTCTTCCAATTCACACAGCCAAAGAGACCGATTTTCAGTTGCCAATCAAGATTCAACTTCCTAACTGCCTAATAAGCCTTATGTTCTAACTCCACCGAAAGATGACATGCTTTTCCAAAAACCAAATGATACGGAGATATGCCAATTGGAGTCTTGAAAGTTGTCCTATATGGCCAAAGGGCATCATTAAGCTTGAGAGCCCAATCTTTCCGATTAGGGTTTACTATCTTCTCAAGAATGTCTTTGATCTCTCGATTTGATATTTCATCTTGGCCATTTAACTATGGGTGGTAGGGTAAAGCAACCTTGTGATGAACTCCATATTTAGTTAAAAAATTTCCTAGAAGTTTGTTGCAAAAGTGGGTACCTTCATCACTAATAATGGCCCTTGGAGTGCTGAATCTTGTGAAAATGTTTTTCTTGAGAAATCTAAAAACAACCTTGGCGTCATTTGTTGGTGAAGCTATGGCTTCAACCTATTTTGATACGTAGTCCACTACCAAAAGGATATAGGATTGTCCACAAGATTTGGGAAATGGTCCCATGAAATCGATGCCCCACAAATCAAAGAGTTCTACCTCAAAAATGTTGGTTAAACGAAGCTCATGATGTCGTGAGATATTGCCCATTTGTTGACAATGGTCACATGTCTTTGTGAAAGCATAAAAGTCCTTACAAAGTGTAGGCCAATAAAAACCAGATTGGAGAACTTTTGTTGCTGTTCTTGTTGGGTTAAAGTGACCTCCATATGGTGATGAATGATAATGCTCCAAAATTGCTTAGATTTCATCTTCTGAGATACATCTTTGAATCACTTGATCGGGGCCTCTTTTGAGCAGTAAAGGCTCATCCTAGAGATAACTTTTTGCATCAAATAGGAATTTTTTTTGGGATGGATTTAAATCCGAAAGAATCAAATCTGTAGCTAAATAATTCACCACATCAATAAACCATGGAAGCTTTTCACTGGCTTTGAATAACTGCTCATCCATAAAAATCTCTTTGATAGGTATTGGTGGCTTTGATTCATCAAGTTCTAATCGAGATAAATGGTTAGCTACTGCATTTTTTTTGTCCCCTTTTTGTCTTTGATCTACACATCAAACCTTTTCAAAAGCATCACCGATCAAATGAGTCGCGGCTTGGCATCTTTCTTTACAAAAAAATATCGGATTGCTGCATGATCTGTGAAAACCAGAACCTTGGACCCAATGATATATGATCGAAACTTGTCCAAAGCGAACACAACTGCTAACATTTCCTTTTCTGTAGTAATGTAATTTTGCTGGGCAGCATCCAAAGTCCAGTTAGAGTAGTAGGTAAACTTGAACACTTTCTCTCTCCTTTGGCCTAAAGCTGCTCCTACTGCGAAGTCACTCGCATCACACATGATTTCATATGGTTGTTGCCAATCAGGTGTGATCATCACAAGAGCTGAAATCAACTTTTTTCTTGAGCAACTCAAAGGCTTTCAAGCACTTCTTATTGAATTCAAATTTCACATCCTTTTCCAAGAGATTGCAAAGGGGTTTAGTGATCTTAGAAAAATCTTTGATGAATCTCCGGTAAAACCCCGCATGTCTAAGGAAACTGTGGATACCCTTTACAATGGCTTTTCAATAGTTGCTGTTTTGTCACAAAGCTTTGTGACCCAACACAATTCCTTCCCTTACCATAAAATGACATTTCTCCCAATTGAGCACCAAGTTAGTATCCTGACATCTTTTCAACACTAGAGACAAAATATGTAAGAACTTATCAAATGAATCACCAAATACAGAAAAATCATCCATAAAGGCTTCCATGAAATTCTCAATCATATCAGAAAAGATAGCCATCATGCAGCGCTGAAATGTAGCAGGAGCATTGCAAAAACCAAAAGGCATGCATCTAAATGCAAATGTGCCAAAAGGACAAGTGAATGTGGTCTTTTCTTGATCTTCAGGTGTTATGGCTATTTGGTTATATTCTGAGTACCCATCTAAATAATAGTAAAATGCATGTCCAGCGAGTTTGTCTATCATTTGGTCTATGAATGGCAAAAAAAGTGGTCCTTCCTAGTAGCTTTGTTCAACTTCCTATAGAAATAATCTCATCGTTATCATCTTTAGCTACAGTGAATCCACCCCTTTTAGGAATAACCTGAGTAGGGCTAACCTATGAATTATCAGAAATTAGGTAAATAATTTCAACCTTAAGCCACTTTTGAATTTCCTTCCTAACCACTTCCTTCATTACTGGGTTCAATCTTCTTTGGGGTTCAATGCTAGGGGTGAATGACTCCTCCATAAGAATTTTATGCATTACAATAGAAGGACTAATTCTCTTAATGTCTGAAATTGACCAACCCAATGCATTTTTTAATTCCCTTAACACCCTAAGCAGGTTTTTTTCTTGTAAAGGAGTCAATGAAGATGAAATAATGACAGGAAAAGTTTGATTAGCACCCAAGAATGCATATTTCAAATTTTCAGGCAAGGGTTTCAAATCAATTGATGGGTGCACATCTTTCACATCACCATCAACACCGGCATTAGTCACAAAAAACAAAAGCTCGATTTGCTTAAAATTTTTCAAACATTCAAAAGAATCTAATACCATCATAAAACAAGTATCCTCATCATCCATAGCATCTTTTCTAAACATACCTTCCAAACATGTCAATAATGGATCTTTAGATATAAGGGAAGGAAAAGATGTTACCACATAAGAAGATATAACATCCACTCGGTTGCAAGTCGGTGTATCACTTGGATGTTTGAGCGATCTGTATATGTTGAACCTCACCTTCTTTCCATTTACATGCAAGGTTAGTTTTCCTTGTTGTACATCAATCACTGCATCTCTGGTAGCCAAGAATGATTGCCTTAGTATGATCGGGATCTCCTTGTCTTCTACCATGTCAAACACCACAAAATCTGCAGGGAGAATAAATTTGTCAACACGAATAAGAACATCTTCTACAATATCTCTAGGATAAGTGAGAGAACGGTCAGCTAATTAGAGACAAATTGTCGATGGCTTGACTTCTCCCATTCCCAACTTTTGGAAGATAGAAAGAGGCATGAGACTTATGCTTGCCCCTAAATCGCAAAGCACTTTACCAAAATATGTGTTGCCGATCTCACACAGAATTATGAAGCTTCCTAGATCTTTCAATTTCTGTGGTAACTTTCTTTGCATGACTGCACTGTACTCCTTAGTCATCAATACCGTCTCATAGTCTCCAAATCTCCTCTTTTTGGTAACAATGTCCTTGATGAATTTTGCATAATTCGGTATTTGCTCAATAGCTTCAATCAAGGGAATGTTAATCTCAAGTTTCTTAAAGACTTCAAGGAATTTTACGAATTGATCATTGATTGTCTTCCATTGAAATCTTTGAGGATATGGTAGCTTGGGGATGATTTTTATTTACAGCTCCCCTTCTAGTTTCTTCTCCGAATCAACTTCCTTCTCAACTCGTGTAGGTGCACTTGCTTCTTCACAAATATTCTTTCCTTTGTTATCCTGGTATAGAGTGGAGATCTGTTCTTTAGGTTTCACCTCTTCTGATTCTTTTCCACTTCGAAGAGTGATGGCCTTGCACTACTGTCTAGGATTAGTTTTAGTATTACTTGGGAATATCCTCTAAGTCAGATTCCCCATAGCATTTTCTAGTTGTCCCATTTGAACTTCCAAACCCTTCACTGAAGTCCCAACACTCCTTCTCATTCTTGTGGATATAGTCCCTTGTCTCAGTTACGAAAGTGCCAATTATTTCTTCTAAAGAGGGTCTCCGTTTTGCTAGTGGTGGTCCATATCTAGGTGGATGGGGCATGTTCCTTTGAATACAATAGTTATATTGCTCTTTAGAGTTGTAGCCTTGATCATATTGATTTCCCATTGGTTGTGACTTGAATCCCAAGTTCCTCTAGTTAACAAACTAGACTTGCTCCACCCCCTTATCATTTGTGTAGAATGATTGACTAGTAGCTGCTACCTGCTCATTTTGTCTTTCCTTTAACATGAATTTTGAAAATTGATTGGATAGTGCTGCCAATTGAGCTGATAACTAAGTCATTTGGTCCATTTCTAAAATTCCTCTTTTTCCATTAGTTCTCTCGGAGGGCCATTGGTAACTGTTCAAAGCCATATCTTCTAGAAATGCACATGCTTCTTGGGATGATTTTCTCATCAGTGTGCCACCTAATGCTGCATCTACAATAGTTCGAGTCTGGCCATTCAACCCATTGTAGAACATTTCTACTTGGACCCACTCTTGATAACCATGATGTGGACACTTTCTTAAAAGATCTTTGTACCTCTCCCAAGCTTCATACAATGGTTCCCAATCATGCTGTCTAAACGTACTGATCTCAGATCTTAACTTTGCAGCTTTACCACGTGGGAAAATTTTAATTAAGAACTGCTATGTCACCTCCTGCTAGGTTCGCATTCTATCAGCAGAAATTGAATGAAGCCAATTCTTTTCCTTGTCCCGAAGAGAAAATGGGAACAAAGTGAGCCTAATGTCATCTTGTGTTGCCCTTTCAATCTTGATAGTGTCACATAATTCCTGGAAGCTTGCAAGATGATCATTTGGATCCTCCATTGGTGCCCCTCCAAATTGA
>JAOSBN010106480.1:0-11026 GCA_027563595.1 Erythroxylum suave
TGAGAGGTCAGAGGAGGATTCTGCGGGGATTTTGGCCAAGGGGAGGGTGGTGAGGTATTTGAACTGGGCGGGTATGGGCGCGTCGACGTTTACGGAGGATGGGTTTGAGTTTGGGAGGGAGGTTTTGAGGAGGAGGGGGTTGGAGGAGCTTTGTAGGCTGGCTATTGAGAACGGGGTGGGGGTGTTTGAGTAATTGAGTGACAGGAGAGATTTGGTTGGGAAGAATGGATGGTGTGCTGGTCAGTATCAAAGCATGTTGTTGAGGGGTTATGGTAGATTGGGCCGTCTTCGGTGTCACTATCGTATGATATGGACTATAGACATGCTTCGCATTCTTTGACTCTTTGTATGCTCACTACGACGACGTCTTTCGCAGCGAGAACATCATAGACACTGTCACTAGCGCATTGAACCCGATTGTCTGTCAGCTGGCCTGCGTCTGGTAATCACTCGATGGGGGCACACAATCCAAAAAGGAAGTAGACTGAACATGAGTGTAACCAAGGTCAAGATCCACTTCAACAATGTCCTTGACTAGCATCGGCTAGTGTTTGTACAAGTTGCCAACACATTCATGCCTTTGTCTTATCTGATGTAAAGGCCAGAGGAGCGCCACCTGTACATGTCAGCACGAATCCATCTCACACGCGACGAACTTACTCAGAGAGTTACGGTAAGTGCCTACAAAATGTGTAGAAGAAGCTTCGTAATTCTTTTGACGAAGTCCAATCCGATTCTTTGAATTCACATGGAGACTGCCCCTAATCTGTGACTCGGCTCAATTCTCGTTCATACGCAGAAGTCTAGCCTCTATCACCTCTCGCGATTGACCGTAATGCGTCTCTCCAGCTTTTGGCACGACCTAAAGCCCTTGCTGCAAGTGACTTGGCTTCAGTTGGATCTGTCTCTTGGTGTGCCGGCCCAACAGGCTTCCTGGAACCGGCTTCGGCGTGGTCGGATGGCGCTGTCAGGCCCCCTCTGAAGTTCAATGGCCGTTGTTCGTAAACAGGCCCTGCCCTGCGATAATATTGACTGGGCATGGACCAATCTCTGTAATCGCCATACCCTCGATTGTCTTCAGAACTGGCAGGACCGTCACCTCCGGGAAAAGCATGGACAGACGCCAGAGGACGGGTCTGGGAATCCTCAGTGTTCCATGCTTCATGATGCCCAGATAAAGATACGCTGACGCCACTGTTGACACTTCGGGCGGGCGATCCCTCCAGATCAGGCGGAGCTTCTTGTTCATTGAACGATGTCAAATGTGTCGAGTTTGTATCATCACTGTCATCCATCCTCAGAGATTCGAGTACAGCCGACGTGGCTTCTGATGCTGGTGGTCTTGGAATTGCAAAGAACGCGATTCTCTCCAGATGGCGACTCAAATGATGGTCCATCCTCGACGCAGTCTGAGTACACAATGGACAATCCAAGCTCTCAAGAGTCTCAGCCGCTTTACGAAACATGGCGAGTTGAGTCTCTGAAAGTATTGTGGTATTGAAATGATGAAACTCAGACATGTGAATTCTGAACTCGTCCAAGGAAGAGACCGACGCATGTTCCGGCTCATTACATTGGTAGAACCAGCGATGTCGCTTCTCATGGTCGAACCATTCTTTCCTGTTCTTGTAAGTCAAATCAGGGGATTCACATTCAAGGTACGTGCACTGATAAGGTTCAATGTCCCTGATGATGTGTTTCCTGTCACATGTGAGAATTTTGTCTCGAGATCATCAAAGATGCAACCTACCTCCAAGCGTGCTCACCTGGCCTGACGTGCACAGTCAGGCAGCAGAAGGGGCACTCAAAGTCTATCATCTCATCGCCATTAGAATCTTTCGGCCTCTTTGGTGGACTGATCTTTTCGTCGCCAGCATCAGTCGCGGCAAACGAAGAAACAGTGTCAGGCTCTGAAAAAGTGTCGAACATAGGTCTGTTTGGCTCTGGCAAGGGGTACGTTGGCATGAAAGTGGTTGCTTTGACCGTACTCAGCATTCCACTCGAGCTATCTTGTGGCTGATCTGCTTGATTTTGAGGCCCAAAGTCCAAGATTTTCAGGGCTGCGTCACTGCCCGACTGCTCTGCCCGCCCCTCTCGCTCTTCGATCAGAGCAGAAGCATACTCCTCGTATTGGAGCCTTTCATTACGCTCTTTACGATATCTCAACCATGCTCGCCGACGAGAAACACCCAGAGCAAGTCGCGAAACGAGACGTTTGTCGGCACTCGGAAACGCATCTGACACAAATGCTTCGTCGAAACCACGATGTGCTCTGGCCAATTCGTCAACGGCTGGGTTTCTCAGATTCTGCTGCGATAGGGGAGCTGCAGTCCTTATGGGAATCTTGTAAAGGCAGGTAATTGAGAGGTGCAAGGAATCTACTGTCTCTTTGATCATGAATTCAAGTTGCCGTTCCCTGGACACAGAAGAGTCGAATGATGTACCATCTTGATAAGCTCTGAACCTTCGTGATAGCTGAAGCACGCCAGATTTTCTGTTTTCGTCGTCACTGAATTGATCTTCGGAGTCGGTACTTGACCAACTCGGTATGTCGCCTTCATCCTGCTCATCATTTGTCCTGCAGACATCCTCTCCATCCACGAACGGATCTGTATCGTTGTTTGGTGCGGATTTCTGAACTGGCGTGCTCGTTCGTAGACCTAGAAATCAGTGTCTAGCCGGCATGCGTGAGAATGCTTTACGGACACCTATCAAGCTGGATCAACGCATCAGTAACCTAGATATTGTGAAGACATCGTGTGCTTACCAATTCCTCGATCCGCTCGAGTATATGTATTATCTAGCCAGTTATGCTGTCAGCCAACCTTTGAACTGTAACGGATAGATTGGTAGACAAGTACTTTTCAAGATTCTACCGGTAGATGGAAAAGCTGCATAAAGAACCGAACGAGGAGACGAGTAAAGAGGACATACTTGGTATTTGTAGGCTGGCGCCTTTCTGAAACGGTAATCCAATGATCGTTGATAATCTTCGCCGGCAAATCCAGCACCGACGTTTATAGCCCAGACTCTGTAGCGATCGAACTCATTTCGTATGGTTGCCTTCGTCCCGCTATCAAGGTACGGAGCGATGGTATCATTAAATCTGGTCAGGCTCTCAAAAAGACGTATGCATCGCCGATGGTTGGTAGAGACGAATTTGTCCATCAATGCAGTACCTCATTGAGACTCAAACAGGCCGCCAGCAATGCAACATCTACACGCGGTGGTCGGCTTGTTCGTGAGAAGGCATAATTCTTGAAGTCCCGATATCTTGTGTCCACATCGGATACCATGACCACAAGCTATGTGGGGTTGCTATCATCCTTTTTGGAGAATCGAGCGCATGAAACCAGACGGATCTGTGGCTAGACCGATGCTCGGCTGTAGGGATCTTGTACACAAATTTGACAAGTACACAGTCGTCATGGAATTGAGATACTGCTCGGATCTGCCATGTCGGGTTTTGAGATTGCTGGTGTAGTGCTCGGGGCCCTGCCTTTAATAATCTCCGGCTTGGACCAAGTAAGTGGACACTGCGCCGCCCTGCAAAGTTCGGTCTAAAGTGCCAATAACGCGCCTCCACTACAGAGAAGGCCTTGATGGTGTACAAACAGCTATACGATATCGCGAGGTCATCGCAGACCTCATCACCACCTTTCGTGCGATCACTGCCGGCTACCAGACAACGTGCGAGCGTGCGTTGAGACAGTTAGGGCTGACCGAGGAGGAATATTCAGAATTGCTTGATGACCCTCGTGGTGCAAAATGGAAGAGCCAAGAGTTCGGTATGAGCATGAAGCAATGCTTGGGAATCAATTACGTACCGTTCCTGGAGATTGTTGCTCGTCTTCACAAAGACATTGTCAAGTTTGCGGAGAGATTAGATCTTGACACAAAGAACATGACGCCGAAGTGGTTGCTGAATGATGACAAGATGACGTTGCGTAGAAGACTGGCAAGCAGATCCAATAGACTGTTCAAGAGCATACAAGTCGGTATAGACAGTGGCCGGCTCGGAAAGTCCTTGGATAAAATCGATGCTGACCTACGACTGCTGGAGAGAATGATTCCGGACAGGACAAGTGCTTTGAATGTCACGAGTAAGGTTAGCGCGCGAACAAGGGCAATCTGGGGAGACCTGCGTGTGTCTGCAAGTCGTCTCTTTGAAGCAATGGCTGTCAATTGGGCGTGTACAGATCAACATGACCACATGGCATCCCTTCGTCTTGAGCCTATGGGACCGGCCCAATCAGAACAGGTACGGTCACGGTTTAGAGTTGTATTGTCCGTGCAAGATGTCACACCTAACCAGCTGCAACCAACTTGCTACCATCTGGACATAGAGTCTGTAGAGGATCAGCATGCTTCAAGCACAGGAACGATTTGTCAGACTCAAACACCTACACCAGCAGCCCCTAAACCAAAGAGGGTCACCATATCAGAAATCATCAGTGCTGGCCACAAGTCAACGATCAAAATGGCACAACCAGTCCCATCACAATCTGCGAGTAAAGTGTCGAGACAACGAATACAGAATCTGTGCTATTGTCTAAAGCGCGCTGGAAAAACGGACCAATGCCTCGGGTTTCTTGGTGATCAATCCTGGAACCACCAGGTCTACCGTACACCTCACTTCGGAGTGCAGTCTACCTGGTTCACTCTACGCGACCTCGTGTCAAATCAACAAGTCGTCAATCTGGGAAAGACTCCCCAGGGCCATATTAAGAGACAGCTTTCGCTTCCAGAGAAGTAACATTTGCACTGGAAGGTAAACATCACTCACTAATCCATTTGACAGGTACCGGATGTTCTATATTCTTGCTAGTTCCGTTCTGCAGCTGGCCGATACACCTTGGCTGTCAAACGGCATGGCGTTGCGCAGCGTGTCTTTTACTTCTGTCAAACCAATCAGTCCTGGCGGTCATCCATATATTCGAAATGACTTTAAGTCATTGACAGCAACACAAAGTGCAACCTCGAGTTCATCTAATCGCCTCATCAGTAACGAAACGACCTTTGCACTTGGCGTTGTGCTGATAGAGCTTTTCTACGGCAAGCCACTGGAGGATATGAGACGCAGCGAAGACATTGTGAATGGTCAAGCCATCTCGATGACAGATCAGCTTACTGCGACCCGGCTGCTCGATGATATCAGACTGCAGAGCGCCAACTTTGCAGATGCTGTTGAACGTTGCATTCTCGGTCACTTCAATTCGGCTAGGTCGACCTTTGAGAATCCTGCCCTGCAAGGACAATTCTATGAGGGCGTTATTGCGCCGTTGAAGAATATCTCAGATGCGCTTTGACGTTGTACTCATCTTTTGCTAATGTTGTATCGAACCTCTACCGGTGTTGCACTCATCTCTTGTTCAGCTCACGCCACTGTCTGGCAAGAACATCCTACACGGTGGCCGCGTCGCGCTGCCGCGTAACAGCCGCCCCGGTAGGCAGTCAAGCACTGTCGATCTTTTCAATGTCCTGCCTCACTCCAGATCTACACTCAAACAAGTCCTCGAAGGTGGTATCCTCCCCAGGGGTTTCATGCTTGGATAGTCCTACCATAGCTGGTCACCATCAGGCTCGACGGAGAAAGTCCGCTACCACATTCCAGCGCTTAGACCAATATTGATGTTGAGCCTTCTCCAGTGCAGCTGCAACACGCCATGTCGAGACCTTAAGAAGAGAGGTACCTGCAGGATAGATCGGCATTGCCATGCCGAGTATTGACTGGTTCGGTCAATGCTAGCAATTTCCCCTGCAAGCAACACTCATTATAGCGATTGACATGAAGCGATATGCCATCTTCTTCAGGGCCTTACCCGAATCATACATTCGTCTGGAGCGAACCTGCCGAAGGACGTCCCTTAGACATCAGCTTGCACTGGGAGACTGTCTTCACATTACGAAGTGAGGTGCAGATCGTACCTCCATAAGCTTGAAGGTGCATACCAGGGACCTGGACCAGGTCATGAGCAAGAGAGCTTGACCAGGTCCATGTCAGAGGATACTGTTCAAGAACACGTCATGTTAAAATCACTCATGATCTTGCCCTCAAACCAGTGTCCTACTGTGATTCTTCGGATCGTCATGTCAACAACGTCTGGTCTTGCGTTGTTCCCCACCATTTTCAACAATCTATATCGATCAAGCAGGAGTTGGCGGCTGTCTAGAGCCGTTTGCAAGGATGAGCACGGCTAGTAGCCGGTAGTGAATTCATGTAGTTGCTTGAAATCGTGCTGAGCATTGCAGCTTGGTCTTGGTCACGGACAAGGACTCCCTGCATGTTACCATCTGGACCAAGCCACTTACTCTTTAGGTGTTTGCTCTCGCCAAACAAGCAAATTCAACATCAGGGCAGAGGTCGCAACTCACGTCACTATTGCAAATCTGTTCCTTTTCTCGGTAGGCCAACTGATGCCGTCGGTCTCGGAGCTTTGAAGTCATGTACCTCTACGAGGCCCTCGAATGTCTATAAGAAGGTGTTGACTTCCAGCGAACTGTCCTTACTTTCTTCCATCATCGGTTCATCATCACAAGCCATCGAATAGCTACCTCAAATATACAATCACTTTTCTAAACACACTCTAAAGTCGAGATCTCAGATCAAAATGCACTTCTCCACCCTTGCCACCGCCTTCACTCTTGCAGTTGCTGTCACTGCTATTCCGACTGGCGGTACCGGACCAGCAGCTCCTACTTGCGCCAGCGGTCAAGCTGCCAACAAGTGCTGCAACAGTTTCCACTCGACACCCCTCGGCAACCTACTCGCCCTTGTCGGTTCTGGATGCATCAATAGTGAGTACTGCAGGCCAAAAGTTGGATGTCAGACTGACATGTCCCTCTTCAGTCATTGGAAGCACTTGCACCACCGGCAACGCCGCGTGCTGCAGCACTCAACAGGTAAGTCGACGCGATATCGCTCAGTTCTCTGGTGGATAGCCACTAACTTCGAGGTTGTAGCAAGGACTTCTCAACCTTGACATTTGCCAGATCGCGCTCTGAACGTCTGATCGTCAAGTGTCGCGGGTGGGGAGAGTATGTCGGTCTCGATTGTCAAGCACAGTCTGCTAGCTCCCACGTCGGGTCCGGCAGACTACAGAGTGATGCTGAAGTAGAACATCAACGCAAAAGGAGTCGTGAGCACTTCATCGTTCCATATGTGACTATGGGATTCAACATCTACAGTCACCAAACAATCTAATCTAAAATTCAAAGCAAATCAAACCTCTAAATCTTCTTGATGCTGCTCCCTCATCTCCCTCGCAAATTCCGTGCCGTCATTTTAACGAATGTGGCACAAAAACGTCCATGCATTCGTCGTATGTCGTCCGCGCTGCAGCCGTCGCCACCGACGCACGTCCAAAACTTACGCGTAAATTCCGGGGTACGTCCCCACAGCGCCCCTGAAGAATTCCGGAACGGGCGTTCCAAGGGTGAATCCCTTCGCTTGCGACACGTACAGGCAACAAGTCTGGAGGTCACACAGGATTTTCACTCCTGGAATGAGGTCACGTCGACGCTCTTGCGGTTGTACAGACTGACGGCGGATGCCTGCCGACGCTCGCACGGCATGTCTCCGTGAGTCTGAGACAGGTTGGAGCCGTGTTGTGTCGTTGCCGGGGTTGGCGGGCAGGAACAGGCGAGTGCTTCTGGGAGAAGTTGTACGGGCTTGTTGGGTGTGGATTTGTCACACTGTTGTGTGGTTTGTGAGGTTGGCGGACTGGATTTGAAGGCGGTTCAGTGTTGTGATGATGTGATGTGGTTGTTGAAAGGAACGGAGTGTGGATCTATGGTAGGTGACTTACGCGAGTGAGATATCCAGAAGGGTTAGTGAGGTGTTGTGAGATGTATCAAATGTGTGATCAACATTGTGAATCCGTCAGGCAGTCCTAGATAGATGATGTCCAAGTACCGGCCTGGTGTGATGTTAAATACGTGTGTACGGGTACTTGCAAGCCACATCGCTCGTCTCCGACAAGACGTGGTCAAGTGAAACCAGTCTCTCACCAACATCGCTGCATCTCAATCTCCAGGTCTTTGGAGAACAGGTAGGTATGACCAACATTCCCTTCTGATAACAAGCAGGTGCAACCTACACTGTGTCTCTCAATGCAATAGGCGTAGAGTAGAACTCTTCATATCCCGGGCACATCTGCCTGGTACTCTTACCGATCAAGTAAGGTACAAAGACAGCGAGGTATCCGTGGATGACAGTACATTGGAAGTACTGCCAATCCTTTTGTTCGATGAATGCTGCTGTATCGGAGTAAGCAGAAGTCAGGTTGAGGAAGTGTTCTGCATTGCCGTACCAGTCTTGCACTATGGTTTTGAGGCGACCGTTGGATGTCTCGGGCGTCAAAAGAGTGGCCACGGGTGAAGACGTAGTCATATCAATGAATGTACCATCGTCTGCACCACGATATGTGTCCGGTGATAGCGTCAAATAATTGCCATTGTATTGATTCACCGTCGCCGGATCTGCATCCACGCGGGCTGCAGAACTAATTTGCTCTTTCCTATTCGACACGAGAGCCAATCCCGAATGCAACTTCCAGCCTCGGCCACGAGCAACGGATTCGTGAAGTTTAGCGACCGTGAATTCTCAGTCACGTCATCTTTCGACGGGTAAAGGTTAGATTTGACCACATCACTTCTTCAGACACGAGATCTCGAGTGGAACGCACGCAAAAACTTGTTGTGCTCGCGTTGTTCAGTGTGTAGGTCTCTGCAATTGATAAATCCAAACCTGTAATTTGATCGAGGCTTTGTGCTTCGACATTGTCGGCGAATGGGAGCGAGTGACCTACGAGTGAGCGACTGGCGACATATTCTGCTACTTTGACCGTTCCATCCATGCTGTGTATGATGGCAAAAAAACCATATTAGATACGACGATGAGCCCGGGTTCGAAAGATGGCAGAAAGCCATTCGGAACCAGGATTCGGGGGCGAGTGATGGTACCCGCGTTAGCTATTCTAGACGCCGGAACCGATGCCAGCCACACAATCTTCATAGCTGAGACTCATGTCGGTGTGCATTGCTGAGCTTTTAACTTTGTCGAGTGAATAGCTCACGCTTCATTGCCAATACGACAGTGCCACTATCTGTCTACCATCAAGCTCAATTGATGGAAAGTGTGAGGGTTCGAGGTTCAACACTCGTTCAAGAAAATACTACAGGCTCTTCGAGACCTTGGTGGCTGCTTTTTCAGCCTCAGGTCCCGACAATCCGGGTTCTTGGAACCGGCCCCTGCGCCAATCTGGGGCTTGTTTAGTGTCGCTTCGACCTTGTTGTTGTCAAGATTTCTCAACGTTCTCTCTGGGTACGGTACGCCGGGCTGTGAGGACACTCTGATCAATGAGAATTCGTCCGCGACACTGCTTCATCAAGTCGTGTACTCGGAAGCTCAAGTTAGTCCGGACCGACAATCTCTCTGCTGAACGTGCTTGTTTCGAGAGCAACCGGGTCGTCGAGGTTCCGTAGCACGTCATGCTATCGCTTCACACCTTAACAAAAGCCACGGCAAGGTCACAATTTGGAATCCAGGGGACGAATAGTCGATCCGTCGCTACTTCCTGGATTCGGATCCTTAGGGTAGACAAGACAAACATCGTGTCATGCGATCGTGGCAGTACGCGTAAGGCGAACATTTGAGACCTTGCAGTGTCCCATAACTGAATACAAACATTGGATCGCTTTCTTCGGCAGCTCTGGTGCATGGTCCGGCCACCTATTCTTAGCTACGTCGAATCCGTAGGAGACAGAGTCACCCATCTACCGAGCCAGGGAGCAACAAGATAATTCACGGTCATGGGTGTGAAGCCTGCATACCATGATGGAAAAACTTGAGCGATTTCTGGCTTGCCATGTACCCGAGAAGATCAACGTTCGCTGCTTTTGGAACACTAGATCGCTGAAGATGTAATGTTTAACCACCTTGCCTCATCACAATGCCATGGTAACCTGACGATCGAAGTTAATGCAGGGTGTTAGACCATATCTATTGGCTCGCAGCTCGCACTTGCGCAAATAGGTACAGTCTCCACGTCGACGTTCGGAAGTCGGGACTAGCCGTTGCAGATGATGGAAGCTCATTCCTGGTATTGCTTGTGATGTCCCGCAAGATCGCCGCACATCTACCACTCTGCCGGATCGAGGTATCGGATTCGCGCTAGAAACCACAAGCTGACGTCTGGAACATGCGGACACCTGCGACATCGCCGTCTAGAGCACTGGATACCCTCACGTCGAAAGACATAGAACATCATACAGAAGGCTGTCTAAGCAGAATTCCGCGCATGATTCGGAATCTGTATTCAAGAAAACAGGGTCCCGGGCACATCATATGCTGTAGGGCTCAGCTATGATGTGAAAGCGGAGAACGTCGTTCAATTCTGCCCAATGGGCGCTCGCTCTCACACGTGATTGCTAGCGAACAACCAGATTAGCGGCCTTCTCCCGTCGATCGGTCTGTCCGTCGGAGTACCGAGTCTGCCCTCGTACGAACATGCAGAGAGGTAAAAAGTTTATGCGGGTTCAAGTCACTTCTCGATTCACGCCTCTTGGACCCCGTATGATTACTCGAGCAGTGTGTGATGCTTGGGTCGACACCAAGATGGTCCGCGTCGAGATGGTCCGGCTACGACCACGCGCCAATATTCGTTCTAGAACCATTAACCACACTCGAGGCGATCGACGACGAGAAGCAGCGCCTCGACCGCCTGTGCGAGCTTCGAGCGATGGTCCCTAGCGCATTGGCGTTCGCGGGCTCCGCCTCGATCATTCTGCGGTTCTGCGTCGAGGCCGACCATCCCCAGCGAACCCCGATAACGGTCTCTGCAGACAGCCAATCGCGGTAGCGCGCCGATAGGTCCACGTCTGCCGAATGGCGATAATCGGCCGCGGCCTTGCTCCACAGCACCCTTTTGCCGAGCGCCCGCGAGCAGGGAGCTCCGACTGACGGATTTCGAGCCTACGGAGGTCGGACGGTGCGAGGAAATCGCCGACCTGACCCTGGCGAGCG